>JAQOOF010000031.1:193645-206145 GCA_029931835.1 Etheostoma nigrum | reverse complement strand
TGGAGATATGCTGCTCTATACATGCTAAAAGTAGTGATTATTTACATGGAGTCTGGTGGAGATATGCTGCTCTATACATGCTAAAAGTAGTGATTATTTACATGGAGTCTGGTCGAGATATGCTGCTCTATACACGCTAAAAGTAGTGATTATTTACATGGAGTCTGGTGGAGATATGCTGCTCTATACATGCTAAAAGTAGTGATTATTTACATGGAGTCTGGTGGAGATATGCTGCTCTATACATGCTAAAAGTAGTGATTATTTACATGGAGTCTGGTGGAGATATGCTGCTCTACACATGCTAAAAGTAGTGATTATTTACATGGAGTCTGGTCGAGATATGCTGCTCTATACACGCTAAAAGTAGTGATTATTTACATGGAGTCTGGTGGAGATATGCTGCTCTATACATGCTAAAAGTAGTGATTATTTACATGGAGTCTGGTGGAGATATGCTGCTCTATACATGCTAAAAGTAGTGATTATTTACATGGAGTCTGGTGGAGATATGCTGCTCTACACATGCTAAAAGTAGTGATTATTTACATGGAGTCTGGTGGAGATATGCTGCTCTATACACGCTAAAAGTAGTGATTATTTACATGGAGTCTGGTGGAGATATGCTAACTCCACCCAGAAAGGCCCAGGACGACCAGGGTTCGACCCCGGGACCGTCCTGCTGTGAGGCCACAGAGCAGCCGCTGCTCGTATCATAGCAACGGTCTCCCGTTTCCCTTGTTGAACGAGTGTTTGATTCCCGCCGCCGGCAGGTGTGGAGCCTTATTTCCTACGTGGCGCCGGCGCGGGGAGTCTGGTTCATCTGTCTCCATGTCAACCCCCCGGGGAGGGGGTGATGGGGGAGGGACAGGGCCACCCCCATCACCCTGAACCAGCTGTGTCCCAGTGTGGAGACACACACACACATACACACGGAGACGTACACACACACACACACACACACACACACACACACAGACATACACACAAACACTCACGCACGGAGACGTACACACACACAAAGTTTCTAAATAATTTGATTTCTTTTTTAAAGAAATTAAACTTTGTCTAACAACATTCTCTTTTTTAAATTAATATTAATATTTTTCTCACATTATTAAAAATAAAACCTAAAACTATTCCTATTTTTCCCTTTTCTTTCCAAACCTCGTTCTTGTTTCCTGCTGCTGCCCTTGAGCAGGGCACTATGTACCTAGAAACCTGAGTTACCACGGCAACCGCACTGACGTCACAACAACAATGTCTGAACAATGACAGGGAGACAGGTGGGTATCCTGTCTGTGTGGCGGGAGACAGGTGAGACAGGTGGATATCCTGTCTGTGTGACGGGAGACAGGTGAGACGTGTGGATATCCTGTCTCTGTGAGGAGAGACAAGTGAGACAGGTGGATATCCTGTCTGTGTGACGGGAGACAGGTGAGACAGGTGGGTATCTTGTCTGTGTGAGGACGGTGAGACAGGTGGATATCCTGTCTGTGTGACGGGAGACAGGTGAGACAGGTGGGTATCCTGTCTGTGTGACGGGAGACAAGTGAGACAGGTGGATATCCTGTCTGTGTGACGGGAGACAGGTGAGACAGGTGGATATCCTGTCTGTGTGAGGGGAGACAGGTGAGACAAGTGGATATCCTGTCTGTGTGACGGGAGACAGGGGAGACAGGTGAGACAGGTGGATATCCTGTCTGTGTGAGGAGAGACAGGTGGATATCCTGTCTGTGTGACGGGAGACAGGTGGATATCCTGTCTGTGTGAGGATGGTGAGACAGGTGGATATCCTGTCTGTGTGACGGGAGACAGGTGAGACAGGTGGATATCCTGTCTGTGTGAGGGGAGACAGGTGAGACAAGTGGATATCCTGTCTGTGTGACGGGAGACAGGTGGATATCCTGTCTGTGTGAGGAGAGACAGGTGGATATCCTGTCTGTGTGACGGGAGACAGGTGAGACAGGTGGGTATCCTGTCTGTGTGACGGGAGACAGGTGGATATCCTGTCTGTGTGACGGGAGACAGGTGAGACAGGTGGATATCCTGTTTTTTTAAGTCTGTATTTTCAGTTTTTTTTACTTTTTAACTAACTTTTTTAACGAACTAGAGGCACAAACTGCGCATACTCGGAGAGAAACGGGTGACAAACGTCACTGAACTTTAAAGTCCCGTAAATATGTGATGTGAGTGGAGAGAGCGCTCAACCAAACTCCATTAAAAAATCTGACACTTTAACGTGGCCTCATTCATCGGCCAACAACTGTCCACGTAGATGACTTTTAACATCTACGTGGACATCTTACGGTCTTTCACACCGATTCCATCAACTTGCACTTAGTTTTTAAATGCTTTAAACTTTGGGTTCTCACTGGGTTTTTCCACCCAGGTTCTGCCATGCAGGGCGGTGTCGAGCAACCAGATTCCTGATCGGTTACCTCTGAAAGGCTAACTAACTATATGTTGCAGCAGCCTGCTTTTAGGTGACTTATAGGTGAGCCGAATCCACCTGTGGACCATAACGACTAACACACAGCCACCAGCCATGTTGAAAACAGAGACAAGCTCACCAAAAAGCGGGGTTGCTTAAAATGTGCTTTATTTGAATGGAGTTTGGTTGTAACTTCTCATCGTCAGATACCGTCCGCTAACGTTAGCTAGCGTCGGCTAAAGACGGTGAAACCTTACCTGAGTCCGGTGTGTTCACCGGCACCGGGCCGCCGTTGCCATCTAAAAACCACTTCACTTTTCCGCCCGAATAAATCACACCGACCCCCTAACGCGTGGTCCCGGCCGTTAGACGGTGGAATCGGACCTCCGGCTCCGCTGTGGCAGCCTCTGTTGACGGGTAAACAAAGCGGGGCGGGACGAGGCGGGACGAGGCGGTACGAGGCTCCGCATCCCGGGTTCGGCTGCTGTTCGGCTGCTGTTCGGCCTCTTCTCGGTACCGACCGGGAGGACCAAGAACAACACAGGGCACTTCCAGTTTCGGATTTTCAAAATAAATAAAAAGCGAAACAATTTGTTTTTATTTATTTTTTATTTTAAATCATATTAACGATTATGTAAATACGTAGTAATACCCGATCTGTCTTCACCAGATGCATAAGAATATATATACATTGTTTTGAGTTTAAGGCCCACTTACATTGTGTCGTCCTCTTCTGGGAGCTGAACAACAACAATCGGTGTTGGATTTTCAAAATAAAATGCCATTTGGCAAATGCTTTGTACCTTTGATTCAATGTATATAATATATAAAGTATAGAATATTAATGTTGCCATGTCTGCTTTGCTCATTTAAGTAATAAAGTAAAATATTTTTTTATTATAAAACACGTGTACTGTTACTTACCTAACCCTCTTTCAATTCAATTTTATTTTATTTATATTATCAAATCATAACAAGATATTATCTGGAGACACTTTACAGATAGAGCAGGTGTGTGTGTGTGTGTGTGTGTGTGTGTGTGTGTGCGTGTGTGTGTGTGCGTGTGTGTGCTTGTGTGTTTTAGCATGGCCACGCAATAATATTATCTGTGATCCTTCCGGGGCTTGTAATAAACAGTTATAACAGGTAATAACAGATATAACATGTGTTATAACAGGTAATAACAGATATAACATGTGTTATAACAGGTAATAACAGATATAACATGTGTTATAGCAGGTAATAACAGATATAACATGTGTTATAATAGGTAATAACAGATATAACATGTGTTATAGCAGGTAATAACAGATATAACTAGTAATAACAGATATAACATGTGTTATAACAGGTAATAACAGATGTAACATGTGTTATAGCAGGTAATAATAGATGTAACAGAGATGTAACAGGTAATAACAGATATAACATGTGTTAGGAAACGACGTCCTCTCCTTGTCCTAGGTAGGTAACGACGTCCTCTCCTTGTCCTCGTTAGGAAACGACGTCCTCTCCTTCTCCTCTTTAGGAAACAACGTCCTCTCCTTCTCCTCTTTAGGAAACGACGTCCTCTCTACACCTCCTTCTCCTCTTTAGGAAACGACGTCCTGCGAAGATTCTTCTTCACTTTAACAAACTCCGGAGCTTTCAGGTTTTCTTCTCGCTGTTTCTGCTGTTCTTTGTCCAACTGAGAGACAGAGACAGAGACAGAGAGAGAGACAGAGAGACAGAGACAGAGACAGAGAGAGAGACAGAGAGAGAGAGAGAGAGAGAGACAGAGAGAGACAGAGACAGAGAGAGACAGAGAGACAGAGAGAGAGAGAGACAGAGACAGAGACAGAGACAGAGAGAGACAGAGAGAGACAGAGAGACAGAGAGAGAGAGAGACAGAGACAGAGAGAGACAGAGACAGAGAGAGAGACAGAGAGAGACAGAGAGAGAGAGAGACAGAGACAGAGACAGAGTCAGAGAGAGAGAGAGAGAGAGAGACAGAGACAGAGACAGAGACACAGAGAGAGAGACAGAGAGAGAGACAGAGAGAGAGAGACAGAGACAGAGACAGAGACAGAGACAGAGACAGAGACAGAGACAGAGAGAGAGAGAGACAGAGACAGAGACAGAGACACAGAGAGAGAGACAGAGAGAGAGACAGAGAGAGAGACAGAGAGAGACAGAGACAGAGAGAGAGACAGAGAGAGAGACAGAGACAGAGACACAGAGAGAGAGAGAGACAGAGATTAGTTTTAGTTTCAGAGGTTTCAAAGGTCCCCTGTCCGGGGCCCCCGTCTGGAGCCAGATGGAGGACTCGTCAGTGAGCGCCTGGTCGGGTTTACCACGGAGCCTGAAGAAGCTACGTGGTCCCTCTCTCCTCGTCCCATGGGCCCGCCACCGGTGGGAGGAACCGCTGGTGTCGGGTGCGCTGCCATGGGTGGCAGTGAAGGTCAGGGTCCTCGACGGACCAGACCCGGGTGCAGAGGCCCTGGGGACGTGGACTGTCACCATTCTGTGGGGGGAGGAGCCCCAGTGCTGAAGCTACGGCGGCAAGCTGTGGTCTGAGGGTCTTAGGTGCCTCAAGGGGCGGTAACCCACGAACACCCTGGTGGACACCGGTGGTCAGGGAAGCCGTCCGACTGAAGAAGGAGTCCTTCCGGGACATGTTATCCAGGAGGACTCCGGAGGCAGTTGCAAGGTACCAACGGGCCCGAAGGGCTGCAGCCTCTGCCGTGACAGAGGTAAAGCAGCGGGTGTGGGAGAAGTTTGGAGAAGACCTGGAGAAGACCTGGAGAAGACCTGGAGAAGACATGATGAAAACATGATGAAGACATTCGGTCGGCACCAAGGTGCTTCTGTAAAACCGTTGGCCACCTCAGGAGGAGGAAGCCGTTTACAGTAAGGATGGGATGCTGTTGACCTCAACTGAGGAGGTAATAGAGCGGTGGAAGGAGCACTTTGAGGAACTCCTAAATCCAGCTGACATGTCCTCTGTGGTAAAGGTAGAGCTGGAGGATGATGCTAACACGTCCTCTATGGTAGAGACAGAGCTGGAGGACGATGGGGGATCAGTGTCCCTGGTGGAGGTCTTTGAGGTAGTCAAACAACTCCACAGCGGCAAAGCCCCAGGGATTGATCAGAAATGTTGAAAGCTCTGGGTGTGGGTGGGGATGTCTTGGTTGACAAGCTTCTTCAACATTGCCTAGAAGTCTGGGACGGTGCCTAGGGAGTGGCAGACCTGTGTGGTGGTTCCCCTCTTCAAAAAGGGGGACCAGAGGATGTGTGCCAATTACAGGGGTATCACACTTCTCAGCCTCCCTGGTAGAGTCTACTCCAAGGTTCTGGAGAGGAGGGTTCGGCCGATAGTCGGACATCGGGTTGAAGAGGAACAATGCGGATTCCGTCCTGGTCGTGGAACAACGGATCAGATCTTCAGATCTCTCGCAAGGATCCTGGAGGGAGCCTGGGAGTCTGCCCAACCGGTCTACAGGTGGACCGTTGTGACAAAAAGGGAGCTGAGCCAGAAGGCAAAGCTCTCGATCTATTGGTCAGTTCTGTTTCCTACCCTCACAAATTGTCATGAAGGCTGGGTCATGACCCAAAGAACCAGATCCAGGGTACAAGCGGCCAAAATGAGTTTCCTCAGGAGGGGGGCTGGCGTCTCCCTTAGAGATAGGGTGAGAAGCTCAGTCATCCGAGAGAAGCTCGGAGTAGAGCTGGGAGGAGGCCTCGGGGAAGACCCAGGACTAGGTGGAGGGACGTCCAGCTGGGAGGAGGCCTCGGGGAAGATCCAGGACTAGGTGGAGGGACGTCCAGCTGGGAGGAGGCCTCGGGGAAGACCCAAGACTAGGTGGAGGGACGTCCAGCTGGGAGGAGGCCTTGGGGAAGACCCAGGACTAGATTATGTCTCCAACCTGGCCTGGGATCCCCCAGTCGGAGCTGGCTGAAGTGGCTCGGGAAGAAGGATGGTCTCAGATGGTGTTTGTCCCTCCTGTCACCGAGGGTGGGGGGGTATCAGAGGGGTGGAGGTGGGGGTGTTTGGGGGGGGGGTGTTACCTCGTCCAGTTTCTGGTGTCTCTTCTGCAGCTCGGCCTCCAGAGGAGAGATCTTCCTGCGAGCTTCCTCTTCCTGTTTCCTCTGTTTGATCAGCTGATCTCGTTTCCTCGACTCCAGAACTCTCTGCAGCTCCGGCTTCATCTCCACGCGCTCACCGCCTCTGAAACACACACACACACACACACACACACACACACACACACACGCACACACACACACACACGCACACACACGCAAACACACACGCACAGGTCACACACACACACGCACACACACACACACATACACACATGCACACACACACACACACATGCAGACATGCACACACGCACACACACATGCAGACATGCACACACGCACACACAGGTAACACACACACACACACAGGTAACACACACACACGCATGCAAACAAACGCACGAACGCGCACGCACACACACACACGCACACATGCACATGCACGCACACACACAAACAAACACATACGCACGCATGCACGCACGCAGACACACGCAAACACACACACAGGTAACATGCACACACACACACACACACACACACACACAAAGACACATGAGAGACTAACTATTATTGTTATTATATAGATATACTGTATATTCCTCCTTCAATAGACAAACAGACTCACATAAACAGACACAGGCACACACACACCCACACACACACCCACCCACACACACACACACACACACACCCACACACACACCCACCCACACACACACACACACACACACACACACACACACCCAGACCCATGTTACCGTTTGCAGCTGCTCATCAGCTCCCGGTGGAGCTCCTGGTGACTCTTGGAAGCTTTCACGGGGTTCACCAGTTTTTTGGGTTTGATGATGTCATCGTCCTCGTCTCCCTGAAGGGAGTCCGGCTGTGGGACGGAGCAGGACGCCGGGGACGCTTTCCTGTGGACGCCGCCCTCAGACCGGTCTGCACACGTGGGGGCTGAGGACACAAGGAGACAAGCACAGAAGGACACAAGGAGACAGAGACAAGGAGACACAGACACACACAGACAGACGCTCGGATTAAAAGTCTCAAACCATAAAATAAGATCCTTTTAGTTTATCATGAACAGCCCAGAAATCACCATTACCAACCCCACCAGACTCCATATATCCAATAATTACTACTTTTAGCATGTATAGAGCAACATATCTCCACCAGACTCCATGTAAATAATCACTACTTTTAGCGTGTATAGAGCAGCATATCCCCACCAGACTCCATATATCCAATAATTACTACTTTTAGCGTGTATAGAGCAACATATCCCCACCAGACTCCATGTAAATAATTACTACTTTTAGCGTGTATAGAGCAGCATATCTCCACCAGACTCCATGTAAATAATCACTACTTTTATCATCGTTAAACACATTTCAATCAAAGTGGATAGAAACTAAATAAAACTACCAAAAGCCGTCTTGGTTTGTCTTTCCACTGTTCCAACAATCACCACTCTGGTCTGGTTGGAATAAACTCTTAATTCACCCATTTACATGTGGAGATATGCTGCTCTATACACGCTAAAAGTAGTGATTATTTACATGGAGTCTGGTGGAGATATGCTGCTCTATACACACTAAAAGTAGTGATTATTTACATGGAGTCTGGTGGAGATATGCTGCTCTATACACGCTAAAAGTAGTGATTATTTACATGGAGTCTGGTGGAGATATGCTGCTCTATACACGCTAAAAGTAGTGATTATTTACATGGAGTCTGGTGGAGATATGCTGCTCTATACACGCTAAAAGTAGTGATTATTTACATGGAGTCTGGTGGAGATATGCTGCTCTATACATGCTAAAAGTAGTGATTATTTACATGGAGTCTGGTGGAGATATGCTGCTCTATACACGCTAAAAGTAGTGATTATTTACATGGAGTCTGGTGGGTTTGGTGATGGTGATTTCTGTTTCATGTTAAACTAAAAGGATCTTACTCTTTAACTAAAAGGTCTATCTCTGTAGGGATCCATCCCATAATGTTGTAACACACTTAATAATATATATAGAATAATAATCGGAGTCTGTCAGCAGCAACAACACAACTTTTAGTGGACGCTGACTGATGCTGAACATCTGTCCCAAGATGTGAGTGTTTTCAGGTTTTTGTCTGAACTACAGCGTCAGTCTCTAAGTCCATCATCCGCATTTGTCTTCCAGAAGAAAGGACAAATTAACATCTGATCCGAGTCCTTAGATATTCTGGGAGACAGAGATCAGATGTCAGATCATACAGTTCACTTCACACAATGACCTCTTTCTCCGGTGAAACCAGAGCCCGGCGTCCACCGCTGCTTCAGATTTCACAAAAATCAAAATAGCTCTGATGCAGTCTGTGGACACATGTTGGACATATGGACGGCCTGTCCTCCACATGTTAATGGGACGGCCTGTCCTCTACATGTTGCTAAACCAGCCTGTCCTCCAGATGTTGCTGGGACGGCCTGTCTTCCACATGTTGCTGGGATGGCCTGTCCTCCACATGTTAATGGGACGGCCTGTCCTCTACATGTTGCTAAACCGGCCTGTCCTCCACATGTTGCTGAGACGGCTTGTCCTTCAGATGTTGCTGGGGCGGCCTGTCTTCCACATGTTGCTGGGATGGCCTGTCCTCCACATGTTGCTAAACCGGCCTGTCCTCCACATGTTGCTGGGACGGGCTGTCCTCCACATGTTGCTGGGGCGGCCTGTCTTCCACATGTTGCTGGGACGGCCTGCCCTCCACATGTTGCTGGGGCGGCCTGTCCTCCGGATGTTGCTGGGACGGCCTGTCCTCCACATGTTGCTGAGACGGCATGTCCTCCACATGTTGCTGGGACGGCCTGTCCTCCACATGTTGCTGGGGCAGCCTGTCCTCCACATGTTGCTGGGACGGCTTGTACTTCAGATGTTTCTGGGACGGCCTGTCCTCCAGATGTTGCTGGGGCGGCCTGTCTTCCAGATGTTGCTGGGGCGGCCTGTCCTCCAGATGTTGCTGGGACGGCCTGTCCTCTACATGTTGCTGGGATGGCCTGTCCTCCACATGTTGCTGGGGCGGGCTGTCCTCCACATGTTGCTGGGGCGGCCTGTCCTCCAGATGTTATAGGGACGGCCTGTCCTCCAGATGTTGCTGGGGCGGCCTGTTCTCCACATGTTGCTGGGACGGCCTGTCCTCCACATGTTGCTGGGACGGCCTGTCCTCCACATGTTGCTGGGACGGCCTGTCCTTCAGATGTTTCTGGGACGGCCTGTCCTCCACATGTTGCTGGGGCGGCCTGTCCTCCACATGTTGCTGGGACGGCCTGTCCTCCACATGTTGCTGGGGCGGCCTGTCCTCCACATGTTGCTGGGACGGCCTGTCCTCCACATGTTGCTGGGGCGGCCTGTCCTCCACATGTTGCTGAGACGGGCTTTCCTCCAGATGTCTACACCACAGTAATACACTGTAGTCTACACCATAGTAATACGCTGCAGTCTACACCATAGTAATACGCTGCAGTCTACACCATAGTAATACACTGCAGTCTACACCATAGTAATACACTGTAGTCTACACCATAGTAATACACTGTAGTCTACACCATAGTAATTCACTGTAGTCTACACCATAGTAATACGCTGCAGTCTACACCATAGTAATACACTGTAGTCTACACCATAGTAATACGCTGCAGTCTACACCATAGTAATACACTGTAGTCTACACCATAGTAATACGCTGTAGTCTACACCATAGTAATACACTGTAGTCTACACCATAGTAATACGCTGTAGTCTACACCATAGTAATACACTGCAGTCTACACCATAGTAATACACTGCAGTCTACACCATAGTAATACACTGTAGTCTACACCATAGTAATACGCTGTAGTCTACACCATAGTAATACGCTGTAGTCTACACCATAGTAATACGCTGCAGTCTACACCATAGTAATACACTGTAGTCTACACCATAGTAATACGCTGCAGTCTACACCATAGTAATACGCTGCAGTATACACCATAGTAATACGCTGCAGTCTACACCATAGTAATACGCTGCAGTCTACACCATAGTAATACGCTGCAGTCTACACCATAGTAATACACTGTAGTCTACACCATAGTAATACGCTGCAGTCTACACCATAGTAATACGCTGCAGTCTACACCATAGTAATACGCTGCAGTCTACACCATAGTAATACGCTGTAGTCTACACCATAGTAATACGCTGTAGTCTACACCATAGTAATACGCTGTAGTCTACACCATAGTAATACGCTGTAGTCTACACCATAGGGGTCATGTGACCGGGCGGCGGTCTCCTATACTGTGACCTGTGACTCAAGACCTGCCGTGGTTCTGGTTCTTACCGGACATCACCGTGCCCTCCCAGTCTGTCAGATCCAGATCCATGTTGTCCTGTAGATCCAGTTTCAGGGGTCCAGTCCCGAGGTTTTAGGCAGCATATGAAGATGCTAGGGGGGGGCGGTCCAAATGCAGAGAAACGCGGGGAAAAACTGACAAAAAGTTGGGACCAGATTAGATATTGGTGTCTGAGTGGATCCTCTGATCCAGATCCAAGTTTTCCTGCAGATCCAGTTTCAGGGGTCCAGTCTGAATGGGGGACCCCGAGGTTTTAGGCAGCATGTGAAGATGCTCGGGGGGGGGTTGGGGAGGGCGTCAGTCCAAATTCAGAGAAATGTGGGGAAAAACTGAAAAAGTGACAAAAAGTTGGGACCAGATTAGAT
Organism: Etheostoma nigrum; assembly: GCA_029931835.1. Classification (NCBI taxonomy): domain Eukaryota; kingdom Metazoa; phylum Chordata; class Actinopteri; order Perciformes; family Percidae; genus Etheostoma; species Etheostoma nigrum. The sequence goes on along the minus strand of JAQOOF010000031.1, from coordinate 194,906 downwards.
ATCCGAGTCTGAGTGGATCCTCTGATCCAGATCCAGGTTTTCCTACAGATCCAGTTTCCGGGTTTTCAGTCGGCGCTCCTCTGTATCCTCTCTGCAGGACCAGCTCGTCTGCTCCTCTCTAAAGGAGCAGCTCGCCTGCTCTCCCGTTACATGACCCTCCCCCTCCCTTTCTCTCTGCCCCCCCACCCACCCGGTGCTTTCCCACGCTGCTGCCAGGGCCTCCGGGGGGGGGGGGGGGGGGATTGGGGGGGCGGGGATGTGCCAACAAGTGAAGTGTGAAGCTGAAAAACTCAGCGTTCAATCCTCCGACCTGTCAGGGACTTGGACCGCAGCTCACAACCAAAAGGACACAAAGCAGGGACGTGACACAAGAGACATGGTCCTGCTGGTCCTGTTCCTGCAGGGCCGGGACCAGCAGGACCAGGAGGTGTAACCATCTAACAGCTCATTTGAATAGCTCATATTACTGTATAGTTGAATGTTAACATATGTTAGCATACTGTATGTTATCTTATATTAGCATGTGTTAGCATATGTTAGCTTATATTAGCATGTGTTAGCATGTTATCATATGTTAGCATGTGTTAGATAATATTGGCATGTGTTAGAATATGGTAACATGTGCGAGTATTTTAGCATGTGTTAGCATATGATATCATGTTTAGAATGTTAGCATGTGTTAGCACATTGTAGTATATGTTAGCATTTGTTAGCATCCAGTAGCATATGATAGAATTTTTAGCATGTTTGATTGTTAGATTTAAGTATATAGTGTGGATAACGCAAAACGTCAGTGCACTGAAAGTATTTTAGCATATTAGCATATGTTAGCATGTTAGTATATTTTAGCATGTTAGCATATGTTAGTATATTTTAGCATATTAGCATATGTTAGCATGTTAGTATATTTTAGCATGTTAGTATATTTTAGCATGCTAGCATATGTTAGTATATTTTAGCATATTAGCATATGTTAGCATATCTGGAGTGCCACACACAAACACACACACACACACACACAGACCCACACACACAAACGCACACACACACACACCCTAACACACACACACACACACACACACACACACACAGTGACACACACAGACCCACACACACACGCACACACACACAGTGACACACACAGACGCACACACACACACACACGCACACAATGACACACACAGACGCACACACACACACACAAACGCACACACACACACACTCTAACACACACACACACAGACCCACACACACGCACACA
>JAQOOF010000031.1:156145-191145 GCA_029931835.1 Etheostoma nigrum | reverse complement strand
GCCCCCCCCCCCCCCACCTACTTAAAAAAGTCAAAATATTTAAAAAAAAAGTCAATATTTTTTGAAAAAGTCAAAATATAAAAAAAAGTCAAAATATTAAATAAAATCATATTTTTTTAAGTCAAAATATTTAAGAAAAATATTCAAAATATTTAAAAACAAGTCTAAATATATATTTTTTTTAAGTCAGAATATTTAAAAAAATAATAATATTTTGTTAGAAAAAACAGAGTATGAATATTAGGAGGGTAAAAACAAAGTGGTTGACAGTTTTCTTGTCTCGCTGTGACATCACACTGTGACGGTTTGTCTGGTTGTGACATCACACTGTGACGGTTTATCTGGTTATGACATCACACTGTGACATCACACTGTGACGGTTTATCTGGTTATGACATCACACACGGCGCTGCCCGTCTTGTTTCCTGACAGTCAGGAGGAGTAAAGGACAACAGACGTCGAAAACAGCAACAAGACCTGTAGAAAATGTCAGGAAAGTTTCCAAAAACCTGATCTGGAAACTCAGCAGAAGTTTGGGCCACAGCCCCAGAAACCGGGGGGGTGGGGCATTGTCCTGTGAACTTGAACCAACATGCGGGCCGGACCCCAGCCTGGAGGGGCCGGTCTGGCCCCCGGGCCTCGAGTTGGACACTAACCTTCTTTCCATAAGAAGCTCCCATTCTTCCCCGTCCTCTGCAGCCGGCACTACTCCTTCTGTTTCCCAGCAGCCCCCTCTTCCTCTTCCTCCTCCTCTGCCCCCTGGCAGCCTGGCAGCCCGGGCAGGGGGGGTTCAGCCCAGCAGCCCCCTCTTCCTCTGCCCCCTGGCAGCCTGGGGGGGTTCAGCCTGGGGGGATGGGGTCCAGCCCAGCGGACCGTGAGGAACTCTCCAGAAATAAAGCAGGACTGGAGCCACCTGACACTGCCTGACTCTCAGCTGTGAGGAGTTAAGATGCTCTGATTGGATTAATGTCTTTAGAGGGGGAGGGGGGGGGGGAGAGCAACAGGGGGGGGGGGGGCAGAGAGAGACAGCTGGAGATCAGATATAATGCAGCTTTAAGGACCCCCCCCCCCTGCTGGAGATCAGATATAATGCAGCTTTAAGGACCCCCCCCCCCCCTGCTGGAGATCAGATATAATGCAGCTTTAAGGAGCCCCCCCCCCCCCTGCTGGAGATCAGATATAATGCAGCTTTAAGGAGCCCCCCCCCCCTGCTGGAGATCAGGTATAATGCAGCTTTAAGGACCCCCCCCCCCCTGCAGGAGATCAGGTATAATGCAGCTTTAAGGACCCCCCCCCCCTGCAGGAGATCAGATATAATGCAGCTTTAAGGAGCCCCCCCCCCCCTGCAGGAGATCAGATATAATGCAGCTTTAAGGACCCCCCCCCCCTGCTGGAGATCAGGTATAATGCAGCTTTAAGGAGCCCCCCCCCTGCTGGAGATCAGGTATAATGCAGCTTTAAGGACCCCCCCCCCCCTGCTGGAGATCAGGTATAATGCAGCTTTAAGGACCCCCCCCCCTGCTGGAGATCAGGTATAATGCAGCTTTAAGGACCCCCCCCCCCTGCTGGAGATCAGGTATAATGCAGCTTTAAGGACCCCCCCCCCCCTGCTGGAGATCAGATATAATGCAGCTTTAAGGAGTCCCCCCCCTGCTGGAGATCAGATATAATGCAGCTTTAAGGAGCCCCCCCCTGCTGGAGATCAGATATAATGCAGCTTTAAGGACCCCCCCCCCCTGCTGGAGATCAGGTATAATGCAGCTTTAAGGACCCCCCCCCCCTGCTGGAGATCAGGTATAATGCAGCTTTAAGGAGCCCCCCCCCCCCCTGCTGGAGATCAGGTATAATGCAGCTTTAAGGAGCCCCCCCCCCCCCTGCTGGAGATCAGGTATAATGCAGCTTTAAGGACCCCCCCCCCCCCTGCTGGAGATCAGGTATAATGCAGCTTTAAGGACCCCCCCCCCATATGATATATTTTAGAAACATTAATAAATGAGCCGGACACGAGCGTTTGGCTTCACACCGACTCAGTATTTAATATTTACACGTTAAATAAAATGATAATCTATCAATCACCAAACTCTTGGACATGATTTAGTTTCTCAGACGGAAACACAGCAGAGTGATCACATGACTTCATATTTCAGAGGCTCGGTCGGGGTCTACGGGTCAGCGGGGGGGCTCTCCGGCCCGTCCTGGCTCGGCCCAGACATCTGCATGAACAGCTCCCTCAGCTCTGTGATGTCATCATCCAGGGACGGCAGGGGCATGGCCGGGCGCTGCTCGCGCTCCTCGATGAAGTCCCACAGACGCACGTTGTTCATGAACTGAAACAGAGAAAAAACAGATTTTAGTTTCATAGACAGTTTTATTAAAGAGGGAAAATTATTTACATGGAGTCTGGTGGAGATATGCTGCTCTATACACGCTAAAAGTAGTGATTATTTACATGGAGTCTGGTGGAGATATGCTGCTCTATACATGCTAAAAGTAGTGATTATTTACATGGAGTCTGGTGGAGATATGCTGCTCTATACACACTAAAAGTAGTGATTATTTACATGGAGTCTGGTGGAGATATGCTGCTCTATACACACTAAAAGTAGTGATTATTTACATGGAGTCTGGTGGAGATATGCTGCTCTATACACGCTAAAAGTAGTGATTATTTACATGGAGTCTGGTGGAGATATGCTGCTCTATACACGCTAAAAGTAGTGATTATTTACATGGAGTCTGGTGGAGAAATGCTGCTCTATACACGCTAAAAGTAGTGATTATTTACATGGAGTCTGGTGGAGATATGCTGCTCTATACACGCTAAAAGTAGTGATTATTTACATGGAGTCTGGTGGAGATATGCTGCTCTATACACGCTAAAAGTAGTGATTATTTACATGGAGTCTGGTGGAGAAATGCTGCTCTATACACGCTAAAAGTAGTGATTATTTACATGGAGTCTGGTGGAGATATGCTGCTCTATACACGCTAAAAGTAGTGATTATTTACATGGAGTCTGGTGGAGATATGCTGCTCTATACACGCTAAAAGTAGTGATTATTTACATGGAGTCTGGTGGAGATATGCTGCTCTATACACACTAAAAGTAGTGATTATTTACATGGAGTCTGGTGGAGATATGCTGCTCTATACACACTAAAAGTAGTGATTATTTACATGGAGTCTGGTGGAGATATGCTGCTCTATACACACTAAAAGTAGTGATTATTTACATGGAGTCTGGTGGAGAAATGCTGCTCTATACACTAGAGTGCGGATCGGGCCGGATTTTTCTGTCCGAGCCCGACCCGAGCCCGACACAGTTAAAATCGCATTTGTTTCTCATAGGCCTACTAATGACACGTTTGTTTGTGTGGAAAGCCGCTTTTATTAAGCAATGGTAGGAAGGCATTGGGAAATGTCAACAGATGAGCGCATCAATGCACAGCTGATTTTCCTTCGTCTTCAATAGTTTTAAAATCTCCTGCGGCCAACTTCTTTTTAACATCTTCCATCGTTGCGCTGCCACATGGAGCTTAATACGCACGTCTTTGGTTGTCACAGCACACAGGAAGACGGATGTTAGGGTAATATTTGACATTTATTTTAAGCTGTTTTAAATTCAAAATGTTCAATGCCTTATCGCGCTGATGTGACCGAGCCCGACCCGAACCCGAGCATCCTTTCTAAAAATCTGTCCGAACCCGACCCGACCCGTCGGGCTCGGGTCGGGTATCCATCCTCTACTATACACACTAAAAGTAGTGATTATTTACATGGAGTCTGGTGGAGATATGCTGCTCTATACACGCTAAAAGTAGTGATTATTTACATGGAGTCTGGTGGAGATATGCTGCTCTATACACGCTAAAAGTAGTGATTATTTACATGGAGTCTGGTGGAGATATGCTGCTCTATACACGCTAAAAGTAGTGATTATTTACATGGAGTCTGGTGGAGATATGCTGCTCTATACACGCTAAAAGTAGTGATTATTTACATGGAGTCTGGTGGAGATATGCTGCTCTATACATGCTAAAAGTAGTGATTATTTACATGGAGTCTGGTGGAGATATGCTGCTCTATACACACTAAAAGTAGTGATTATTTACATGGAGTCTGGTGGAGATATGCTGCTCTATACACACTAAAAGTAGTGATTATTTACATGGAGTCTGGTGGAGATATGCTGCTCTATACACGCTAAAAGTAGTGATTATTTACATGGAGTCTGGTGGAGATATGCTGCTCTATACACGCTAAAAGTAGTGATTATTTACATGGAGTCTGGTGGAGAAATGCTGCTCTATACACGCTAAAAGTAGTGATTATTTACATGGAGTCTGGTGGAGATATGCTGCTCTATACACGCTAAAAGTAGTGATTATTTACATGGAGTCTGGTGGAGATATGCTGCTCTATACACGCTAAAAGTAGTGATTATTTACATGGAGTCTGGTGGAGAAATGCTGCTCTATACACGCTAAAAGTAGTGATTATTTACATGGAGTCTGGTGGAGATATGCTGCTCTATACACGCTAAAAGTAGTGATTATTTACATGGAGTCTGGTGGAGATATGCTGCTCTATACACGCTAAAAGTAGTGATTATTTACATGGAGTCTGGTGGAGATATGCTGCTCTATACACACTAAAAGTAGTGATTATTTACATGGAGTCTGGTGGAGATATGCTGCTCTATACACACTAAAAGTAGTGATTATTTACATGGAGTCTGGTGGAGATATGCTGCTCTATACACACTAAAAGTAGTGATTATTTACATGGAGTCTGGTGGAGAAATGCTGCTCTATACACTAGAGTGCGGATCGGGCCGGATTTTTCTGTCCGAGCCCGACCCGAGCCCGACACAGTTAAAATCGCATTTGTTTCTCATAGGCCTACTAATGACACGTTTGTTTGTGTGGAAAGCCGCTTTTATTAAGCAATGGTAGGAAGGCATTGGGAAATGTCAACAGATGAGCGCATCAATGCACAGCTGATTTTCCTTCGTCTTCAATAGTTTTAAAATCTCCTGCGGCCAACTTCTTTTTAACATCTTCCATCGTTGCGCTGCCACATGGAGCTTAATACGCACGTCTTTGGTTGTCACAGCAACAGGAAGACGGATGTTAGGGTAATATTTGACATTTATTTTAAGCTGTTTTAAATTCAAAATGTTCAATGCCTTATCGCGCTGATGTGACCGAGCCCGACCCGAACCCGAGCATCCTTTCTAAAAATCTGTCCGAACCCGACCCGACCCGTCGGGCTCGGGTCGGGTATCCATCCTCTACTATACACACTAAAAGTAGTGATTATTTACATGGAGTCTGGTGGAGATATGCTGCTCTATACACGCTAAAAGTAGTGATTATTTACATGGAGTCTGGTGGAGATATGCTGCTCTATACACGCTAAAAGTAGTGATTATTTACATGGAGTCTGGTGGAGATATGCTGCTCTATACATGCTAAAAGTAGTGATTATTTACATGGAGTCTGGTGGGTTTGGTGATGGTGATTTCTGTTTCATGTTAAACTAAAAGGATCTTCCTCTTTAACTAAAAGGTCTATCTCTGTAGGGATCCATCCCATAATGTTGTCACACACTTAGAATAATAATCTGAGTCTGTCAGCAGCAACAACACAACTTTGTGTGGATGCTGACTGATGCTGAACATCTGTCCTGTAGGGTTACATTACAGTGCATGTGTGTGTGTCTGTGTGTGTGTGTGTGTCTCTGTGTGTGTGTGTGTGTGTGTGTGTGTCTGTGTGTGTGTGTGTGTGTGTGTGTGTGTGTCTGTGTCTGTGTCTCTGTGTGTGTGTGTGTGTGTGTGTGTGTGTCTCTGTGTGTGTGTGTGTGTGTGTCTCTGTGTGTGTGTGTGTGTGTGTGTGTGTGTGTGTGTGTCTGTGTGTCTCTGTGTGTGTGTGTGTGTGTGTGTGTGTGTGTGTGTGTGTGTGTGTGTGTGTCTCTGTGTGTGTGTGTGTGTGTGTGTCTCTGTGTGTGTGTGTGTGTGTGTGTGTGTGTGTGTGTGTGTGTGTCTGTGTGTCTCTGTGTGTGTGTGTGTGTGTTGTTACCCGGACGTTTCCCTCAGAGCTGAGCTGCTTGCGTGGCCGGTCCGGTTCTGCTCTGGTTCCGTCTGGGAAGGCGTGCAGATACAGACACTTCCCCCCGAATGGACAGGACCCCCGTCCCTGATCAAAGTACTTACAGGCCTTCTTACTGCAGAGACAACATCACATGATCAACATGGGACATCACACACACACACACACACACACACACACACACACACACACACACACACACACACACACGGAGACTACATGGGGACACTAGAGACCTGACTCCAGACTTGAAGAGCTCGATGAGGTGGTCCTTCTCGTCCTGGTCCTCCACCCAGTAGACGGACGGGATGACGAACTCAGAGACCAGCCGGCACTCAGGACACGACCTGAGACACACACACACACACACAAAGAGAGAGATATTAACACACACACACACTCAGAGATTAACACACTCTCTCACACCCCCCCCCCCCCTTACTTGACGATCTTGTTGCTGAAGTTGCGGGTGCAGCGCCACTGGCGGATGCAGCCCAGACAGAAGGTGTGGCAGCAGGAGGACAGGATCCCGAACCGCCGGTCGGACGGGTTCAGCTTCTGGACCACCAGCTCCATGCAGATGGAGCACACCTGGAACACATCACCATGGTTACACAGAGGACATACCTGGACAACAGCACCATGGTTACAGAGAAGACTGAACCCACCTTGTCCTGACTCAGCTGGGCTGCAAACGCCTTCTCCATGTCGGCCTCGAAGGCCAGCAGACACATCTGCAGACAGACAGGCGGAGAGACAGACAGGCAGGTAGAGAGACAGGCAGGCAGGCAGAGAGACAGGCAGGCAGGCAGAGAGACAGGCAGAGAGACAGGCAGAGAGTCAGGCAGAGAGACAGACGGAGAGTCAGGCAGAGAGACAGGCAGAGAGACAGGCAGAGAGACAGGCAGGCAGGCAGAGAGACAGACAGAGAGACAGAGAGTCAGGCAGAGAGTCAGGCAGAGAGACAGAGAGACAGGCAGAGAGTCAGGCAGAGAGACAGAGAGTCAGGCAGAGAGACAGGCAGGCAGGCAGAGAGACAGACAGAGAGACAGAGAGTCAGGCAGAGAGACAGGCAGAGAGTCAGGCAGAGAGACAGAGAGTCAGGCAGAGAGACAGAGAGTCAGGCAGAGAGACAGACGGAGAGACAGACGGAGAGTCAGGCAGAGAGTCAGGCAGAGAGACAGGCAGAGAGACAGGCAGAGAGACAGAGTCAGGCAGAGAGTCAGGCAGAGAGACAGACGGAGAGTCAGGCAGAGAGTCAGACGGAGAGTCAGGCAGAGAGTCAGGCAGAGAGACAGGCAGAGAGACAGGCAGAGAGACAGGCAGAGAGTCAGGCAGAGAGACAGGCAGGCAGGCAGAGAGTCAGGCAGAGAGACAGGCAGGCAGGCAGAGAGTCAGGCAGAGAGACAGGCAGGCAGGCAGAGAGACAGGCAGAGAGTCAGGCAGAGAGACAGAGAGTCAGGCAGAGAGACAGGCAGGCAGGCAGAGAGACAGGCAGAGAGTCAGGCAGAGAGACAGAGAGTCAGGCAGAGAGACAGGCAGAGAGTCAGGCAGAGAGACAGAGAGTCAGGCAGAGAGACAGGCAGGCAGGCAGAGAGATAGGCAGAGAGTCAGGCAGAGAGTCAGGCAGAGAGACAGGCAGAGAGACAGACAGGTCAAAATATTCCCAAATCTTTCTGATTTTTGTCTGAACAGTAAAATGTGTGTGTGTGTGTGCGCGTGTTCACGTGCACACCTTCTCGTGCGCTCTCCTCTGCTCGGGGTCATGGGGGTGGAGCACCTGCAGCCTGCACACCTCACACAGGTCGCCATGGAGATACGTACAGGTGTCTTCGTAGAAACAGTGTCCGGCGGCGGCGTAGGGACACAGCAGGGGGGGGTTGGGGTAAGCCCCGCCCACAGGGGGAGGAGCTACACATCAGCAAACAGCTGTTATTACACATCTCCACTCTACATCACAGACACCTACTAGCCAATCAGAAGCCAGCATTCGGTCCCACCTTGGTCCTGTGCTGAGGCGTCCAGACCCGTCCTGATGGCGTCCACGTACGAGTGGGAAGACGCCGCCGCCGCCATGACCTCCGACCCCAGACTGTCTGCTGCACCCCCAAACATGCTGTCTACACCCAGGACTGAGAGACAGACAGGAGAGAGACAGACAGGCAGGAGAGACAGAAAGAGAGAGACAGAGAGACAGGTAGGAGAGAGACAGACAGGAGAGACAGACAGGCAGGAGAGACAGAGAGAGAGAGAGACACAGGTAGGAGAGACAGACAGGAGAGAGACAGACAGACAGACAGACAGGTAGGAGAGAGACAGAGACAGGAGAGAGACAGAAGATAGAGAGAGACAGGAGGGGAGAGACAGACAGACAGACAGGTAGGAGAGAGACAGAGACAGGAGAGAGACAGAGACAGGAGAGAGAGAGACAGGAGAGAGACAGAGACAGGAGAGAGACAGAGACAGGAGAGAGACAGAGACAGGAGGGGAGAGACAGACAGACAGGTAGGAGAGAGACAGAGACAGGAGAGAGACAGAGACAGAAGAGAGAGAGACAGACAGACAGGTAGGAGAGAGTATAGTTAAAGATTAAAAGAGGAGACGTAGCAGTTGGATATCTCTGTCTATCTGTGTGTGTGTGTGTGTGTGTGTGTGTGTGTGTATCATCTTCATGCATTAAGTTTGTTCTTCATGCATTAAGTTTGTTCTTCATGTATTAAGTTTGTTCTTCATGTATTAAGTTTGTTCTTCATACATTAAGTTTGTTCTTCATGCATTAAGTTTGTTCTTCATGCATTAAGTTTGTTCTTCATACATTAAGTTTGTTCTCCATGTATTAAGTTTGTTCTTCATACATTAAGTTTGTTCTTCATGTATTAAGTTTGTTCTTCATGTATTAAGTTTGTTCTTCATACATTAAGTTTGTTCTTCATGTATTAAGTTTGTTCTTCATACATTAAGTTTGTTCTTCATGTATTAAGTTTGTTCTTCATACATTAAGTTTGTTCTTCATGTATTAAGTTTGATCTTCATACATTAAGTTTGTTCTTCATGCATTAAGTTTGTTCTTCATGCATTAAGTTTGTTCTTCATGTATTAAGTTTGTTCTTCATGTATTAAGTTTGTTCTTCATGTATTAAGTTGTTCTTCATGCATTAAGTTTGTTCTTCATGCATTAAGTTTGTTCTTCATGTATTAAGTTTGTTCTTCAAACATTAAGTTTGTTCTTCATACATTAAGTTTGTTCTTCATGCATTAAGTTTGTTCTTCATGTATTAAGTTTGTTCTTCATACATTAAGTTTGTTCTTCATGTATTAAGTTTGTTCTTCATACATTAAGTTTGTTCTTCATACATTAAGTTTGTTCTTCATGTATTAAGTTTGTTCTTCATGTATTAAGTTTGTTCTTCATGTATTAAGTTTGTTCTTCATGTATTAAGTTTGTTCTTCATGTATTAAGTTTGTTCTTCATACATTAAGTTTGTTCTTCGTGTATTAAGTTTGTTCTTCATGTATTAAGTTTGTTCTTCATGTATTAAGTTTGTTCTTCATGTATTAAGTTTGTTCTTCATGTATTAAGTTTGTTCTTCATGTATTAAGTTTGTTCTTCATACATTAAGTTTGTTCTTCATGTATTAAGTTTGTTCTTCATGTATTAAGTTTGTTCTTCGTGTATTAAGTTTGTTCTTCATGTATTAAGTTTGTTCTTCATGTATTAAGTTTGTTCTTCATGTATTAAGTTTGTTCTTCGTGTATTAAGTTTGTTCTTCATGTATTAAGTTTGTTCTTCATGTATTAAGTTTGTTCTTCATGTATTAAGTTTGTTCTTCATGTATTACGTTTGTTCTTCATGTATTAAGTTTGTTCTTCATACATTAAGTCTGTTCTTCATGTATTAAGTTTGTTCTTCGTGTATTAAGTTTGTTCTTCATGTATTAAGTTTGTTCTTCATACATTAAGTTTGTTCTTCATGTATTAAGTTTGTTCTTCATGTATTAAGTTTGTTCTTCATGTATTAAGTTTGTTCTTCATGTATTAAGTTTGTTCTTCGTGTATTAAGTTTGTTCTTCATGTATTAAGTTTGTTCTTCATACATTAAGTTTGTTCTTCATGTATTAAGTTTGTTCTTCATGTATTAAGTTTGTTCTTCATACATTAAGTCTGTTCTTCATGTATTAAGTTTGTTCTTCGTGTATTAAGTTTGTTCTTCGTGTATTAAGTTTGTTCTTCGTGTATTAAGTTTGTTCTTCATGTATTAAGTTTGTTCTTCATACATTAAGTTTGTTCTTCATGCATTAAGTTTGTTCTTCATGCATTAAGTTTGTTCTTCATGTATTAAGTTTGTTCTTCATGCATTAAGTTTGTTCTTCATGTATTAAGTTTGTTCTTCATACATTAAGTTTGTTCTTCATGTATTAAGTTTGTTCCTCATGTATTAAGTTTGTTCTTCATGTATTAAGTTTGTTCTTCGTGTATTAAGTTTGTTCTTCGTGTATTAAGTTTGTTCTTCGTGTATTAAGTTTGTTCTTCATGTATTAAGTTTGTTCTTCATGTATTAAGTTTGTTCTTCATACATTAAGTTTGTTCTTCATGTATTAAGTTTGTTCCTCATGTATTAAGTTTGTTCTTCGTGTATTAAGTTTGTTCTTCGTGTATTAAGTTTGTTCTTCGTGTATTAAGTTTGTTCTTCATGTATTAAGTTTGTTCTTCATACATTAAGTTTGTTCTTCATGTATTAAGTTTGTTCTTCATGTATTAAGTTTGTTCTTCATGTATTAAGTTTGTTCTTCATGTATTAAGTTTGTTCTTCATGCATTAAGTTTGTTCTTCATGTATTAAGTTTGTTCTTCATGTATTAAGTTTGTTCTTCATGTATTAAGTTTGTTCTTCATGCATTAAGTTTGTTCTACATGTATTAAGTTTGTTCTTCATGCATTAAGTTTGTTCTACATGTATTAAGTTTGTTCTTCATGTATTAAGTTTGTTCTTCATGTAGTTTGTTCTTCATGTATTAAGTTTGTTCTTCATGTATTAAGTTTGTTCTTCATGTATTAAGTTTGTTCTTCATGCATTAAGTTTGTTCTTCATGCATTAAGTTTGTTCTTCATGTATTAAGTTTGTTCTTCATACATTAAGTTTGTTCTTCATGTATTAAGTTTGTTCTTCATGTATTAAGTTTGTTCTTCATGTATTAAGTTTGTTCTTCATGTATTAAGTTTGTTCTTCATGTATTAAGTTTGTTCTTCATGCATTAAGTTTGTTCTTCATGCATTAAGTTTGTTCTTCATGCATTAAGTTTGTTCTTCATGTATTAAGTTTGTTCTTCATGTATTAAGTTTGTTCTTCATACATTAAGTTTGTTCTTCATACATTAAGTTTGTTCTTCATGCATTAAGTTTGTTCTTCATGTATTAAGTTTGTTCTTCATACATTAAGTTTGTTCTTCATGCATTAAGTTTGTTCTTCATGCATTAAGTTTGTTCTTCATGCATTAAGTTTGTTCTTCATGTATTAAGTTTGTTCTTCATGTATTAAGTTTGTTCTTCATGCATTAAGTTTGTTCTTCATGCATTAAGTTTGTTCTTCATGTATTAAGTTTGTTCTTCATGTATTAAGTTTGTTCTTCATACATTAAGTTTGTTCTTCATGTATTAAGTTTGTTCTTCATGCATTAAGTTTGTTCTTCATGTATTAAGTTTGTTCTTCATGTATTAAGTTTGTTCTTCATACATTAAGTTTGTTCTTCATGTATTAAGTTTGTTCTTCATGCATTAAGTTTGTTCTTCATGTATTAAGTTTGTTCTTCATGCATTAAGTTTGTTCTTCATGCATTAAGTTTGTTCTTCATACATTAAGTTTGTTCTTCATGCATTAAGTTTGTTCTTCATGCATTAAGTTTGTTCTTCATGTATTAAGTTTGTTCTTCATACATTAAGTTTGTTCTTCATGCATTAAGTTTGTTCTTCATGCATTCTTCATGCATTAAGTTTGTTCTTCATGTATTAAGTTTGTTCTTCATGCATTAAGTTTGTTCTTCATGTATTAAGTTGTTCTTCATGTATTAAGTTTGTTCTTCATGTATTAAGTTTGTTCTTCATGTATTAAGTTTGTTCTTCATGTATTAAGTTTGTTCTTCATGTATTAAGTTTGTTCTTCATGCATTAAGTTTGTTCTTCATGTATTAAGTTTGTTCTTCAAGTATTAAGTTTGTTCTTCATGTATTAAGTTTGTTCTTCATGTATTAAGTTTGTACTTCAAGTATTAAGTTTGTTCTTCATGTATTACGTTTGTTCTTCATGTATTAAGTCTGTTCTTCATGTATTAAGTTTGTTCTTCATGTATTAAGTTTGTTCTTCATGTATTAAGTTTGTTCTTCATACATTAAGTTGTTTTGCTCTGTTCTATAACATAAGATGTTCTGGTTCATTCTCCTAAATATGCCAGAAGCAGGACTGATCGTTAGGGACGCGTCCTGGATCTGGTTCCAGTCCCTCTTTACAGCCCTACTGGTCTTTGGCTCTGCAGGTCCTGAAAGGGTCATAAACTTTCAGTCACATTCCAACTGAAAGATAACGAATAAGCACACAGACACACCACACCACTGTGACCTGGAGACCCCCCGCCCCCCTTAGTGGATAAGACCGGGGGGGGCAAGAGGACCAGACAGAGGAAGGGGGGCGCTGTGGTAGCTGATCCAGGTACCTCTGTCTCAGGATATATTCTACGTAATAAAAGGATTCACATCAACATCTGAGACTCTGATACTAACTGACTGACCCTGAGACCGGAACAGGATGTAGCTCCAACAGTGTGTGTGTCTCTGTGTGTGTGTGTCTCTCTGTGTGTGTGTGTGTGTGTCTCTGTGTGTGTGTGTGTTTGTCTCTGTGTGTGTGTCTCTGTGTGTGTGTGTCTGTGTGTGTGTGTGTGTTTGTCTCTGTGTGTGTGTGTGTGTGTGTGTGTCTCTGTGTGTGTGTGTGTGTGTGTGTGTGTGTGTGTGTGTGTGTGTGTGTGTCTCTGTGTGTGTGTGTGTGTGTGTGTGTGTGTGTGTGTTACCTCTGTCTCTGAGGACTGGCATCTTCTTAACTCCGCCCCTGACTGAAACTCCTCCTCCGGCTGTGGGATCCTCTAAGACCCCCCCCCTCTGGATGAAGATTTGATGTGGTCATACCTGCACACACACACACACACACACACACACACACACACACACACACACACACACACACACACACAGGTTAAAAAAAAGTCCCCCCCCCCAGTTACCTGCAGCGGTCCCCGTAGGCGTAGACCCCCCCCCCAGTTACCTGCAGCGGTCCCCGTAGACCCCCCCCCCCCCCCAGTTACCTGCAGCGGTCCCCGTAGACGCAGACCCCCCCCCCCAGTTACCTGCAGCGGCCCCCGTAGACGCAGACCCCCCCCCCCCCAGTTACCTGCAGCGGTCCCCGTAGGCGCAGACCCCCCCCCCCCAGTTACCTGCAGCGGTCCCCGTAGGCGTAGACCCCCCCCCCAGTTACCTGCAGCGGTCCCCGTAGGCGTAGACCCCCCCCCCAGTTACCTGCAGCGGTCCCCGTAGGCGTAGACCCCCCCCCCAGTTACCTGCAGCGGTCCCCGTAGACGCAGACCCCCCCCCCCCCAGTTACCTGCAGCGGTCCCCGTAGGCGTAGACCCCCCCCCCCAGTTACCTGCAGCGGCCCCCGTAGACGTAGACCCCCCCCCCAGTTACCTGCAGCGGTCCCCGTAGGCGTAGACCCCCCCCCCAGTTACCTGCAGCGGTCCCCGTAGGCGTAGACCCCCCCCCAGTTACCTGCAGCGGTCCCCGTAGGCGTAGACCCCCCCCCCCAGTTACCTGCAGCGGTCCCCGTAGGCGTAGACCCCCCCCCCCAGTTACCTGCAGCGGTCCCCGTAGGCGCAGACCCCCCCCCCCAGTTACCTGCAGCGGTCCCCGTAGGCGCAGACCCCCCCCCCCCCAGTTACCTGCAGCGGCCCCCGTAGACGCAGACCCCCCCCCCAGTTACCTGCAGCGGTCCCCGTAGGCGCAGACCCCCCCCAGTTACCTGCAGCGGTCCCCGTAGGCGCAGACCCCCCCCCCCCCAGTTACCTGCAGCGGTCCCCGTAGGCGCAGACCCCCCCCCCCCCAGTTACCTGCAGCGGCCCCCGTAGACGCAGACCCCCCCCCCAGTTACCTGCAGCGGTCCCCGTAGGCGCAGACCCCCCCCCCCAGTTACCTGCAGCGGTCCCCGTAGGCGCAGACCCCCCCCCCCAGTTACCTGCAGCGGTCCCCGTAGGCGCAGACCCCCCCCCCAGTTACCTGCAGCGGTCCCCGTAGGCGCAGACCCCCCCCCCCAGTTACCTGCAGCGGTCCCCGTAGGCGCAGACCCCCCCCCCCAGTTACCTGCAGCGGTCCCCGTAGGCGTAGACCCCCCCCCCCAGTTACCTGCAGCGGCCCCCGTAGACGCAGACCCCCCCCCCCCCCAGTTACCTGCAGCGGTCCCCGTAGGCGCAGACCCCCCCCCCCCAGTTACCTGCAGCGGTCCCCGTAGACGCAGACCCCCCCCCCAGTTACCTGCAGCGGTCCCCGTAGGCGCAGACCCCCCCCCCCAGTTACCTGCAGCGGTCCCCGTAGACGCAGACCCCCCCCCCAGTTACCTGCAGCGGTCCCCGTAGACGCAGACCCCCCCCCCAGTTACCTGCAGCGGTCCCCGTAGACGCAGACCCCCCCCCCCAGTTACTTGCAGCGGTCCCCGTCAGACGTAGACCCCCCCCCCCAGTTACTTGCAGCGGTCCCCGTAGGCGCAGACCCCCCCCCCAGTTACCTGCAGCGGTCCCCGTAGGCGCAGACCCCCCCCCCCAGTTACCTGCAGCGGTCCCCGTAGACGCAGACCCCCCCCCCCAGTTACCTGCAGCGGTCCCCGTAGACGCAGACCCCCCCCCCCAGTTACCTGCAGCGGTCCCCGTAGGCGCAGACCCCCCCCCCCCCCAGTTACCTGCAGCGGCCCCCGTAGACGCAGACCCCCCCCCCAGTTACCTGCAGCGGCCCCCGTAGACGCAGACCCCCCCCCCCCAGTTACCTGCAGCGGTCCCCGTAGACGCAGACCCCCCCCCCCCCAGTTACCTGCAGCGGCCCCCGTAGACGCAGACCCCCCCCCCCCAGTTACCTGCAGCGGTCCCCGTAGACGCAGACCCCCCCCCCAGTTACCTGCAGCGGTCCCCGTAGACGCAGACCCCCCCCCCCCAGTTACCTGCAGCGGTCCCCGTAGACGCAGACCCCCCCCCCCAGTTACCTGCAGCGGTCCCCGTAGGCGCAGACCCCCCCCCCCCAGTTACCTGCAGCGGTCCCCGTAGGCGCAGACCCCCCCCCCCCAGTTACCTGCAGCGGTCCCCGTAGGCGCAGACCCCCCCCCCCCAGTTACCTGCAGCGGTCCCCGTAGACGCAGACCCCCCCCCCCCAGTTACCTGCAGCGGTCCCCGTAGACGCAGACCCCCCCCCCCCCCAGTTACCTGCAGCGGTCCCCGTAGGCGCAGACCCCCCCAGTTACCTGCAGCGGTCCCCGTAGGCGCAGACCCCCCCCCCCCAGTTACCTGCAGCGGTCCCCGTAGGCGCAGACCCCCCCCCCCCCAGTTACCTGCAGCGGTCCCCGTAGACGCAGACCCCCCCCCCAGTTACCTGCAGCGGTCCCCGTAGACGCAGACCCCCCCCCCCCAGTTACCTGCAGCGGTCCCCGTAGGCGCAGACCCCCCCCCCCAGTTACCTGCAGCGGTCCCCGTAGGCGCAGACCCCCCCCCCCCAGTTACCTGCAGCGGTCCCCGTAGACGCAGACCCCCCCCCCCAGTTACCTGCAGCGGTCCCCGTAGGCGCAGACCCCCCCCCCCCAGTTACCTGCAGCGGTCCCCGTAGACCCCCCCCCCCCCCCAGTTACCTGCAGCGGTCCCCGTAGACCCCCCCCCCCCCCAGTTACCTGCAGCGGTCCCCGTAGGCGCAGACCCCCCCCCCCAGTTACCTGCAGCGGTCCCCGTAGACGCAGACCCCCCCCCCCAGTTACCTGCAGCGGTCCCCGTAGACGCAGACCCCCCCCCCAGTTACCTGCAGCGGTCCCCGTAGGCGCAGACCCCCCCCCCCAGTTACCTGCAGCGGTCCCCGTAGGCGCAGACCCCCCCCCCAGTTACCTGCAGCGGCCCCCGTAGGCGCAGACCCCCCCCCCCAGTTACCTGCAGCGGTCCCCGTAGGCGCAGACCCCCCCCCCCAGTTACCTGCAGCGGTCCCCGTAGACGCAGACCCCCCCCCCCAGTTACCTGCAGCGGTCCCCGTAGGCGCAGACCCCCCCCCCCCAGTTACCTGCAGCGGTCCCCGTAGGCGCAGACCCCCCCCCCCCCAGTTACCTGCAGCGGTCCCCGTAGACGCAGACCCCCCCCCCCAGTTACCTGCAGCGGTCCCCGTAGACGCAGACCCCCCCCCCCAGTTACCTGCAGCGGTCCCCGTAGGCGCAGACCCCCCCCCCCAGTTACCTGCAGCGGTCCCCGTAGGCGCAGACCCCCCCCCCAGTTACCTGCAGCGGTCCCCGTAGGCGCAGACCCCCCCCCCCCAGTTACCTGCAGCGGTCCCCGTAGGCGCAGACCCCCCCCCCCCAGTTACCTGCAGCGGTCCCCGTAGACGCAGACCCCCCCCCCCCAGTTACCTGCAGCGGTCCCCGTAGGCGCAGACCCCCCCCCCCCAGTTACCTGCAGCGGTCCCCGTAGGCGCAGACCCCCCCCCCCCCAGTTACCTGCAGCGGCCCCCGTAGACGCAGACCCCCCCCCCAGTTACCTGCAGCGGTCCCCGTAGGCGCAGACCCCCCCCCCAGTTACCTGCAGCGGTCCCCGTAGGCGCAGACCCCCCCCCCCAGTTACCTGCAGCGGTCCCCGTAGGCGCAGACCCCCCCCCAGTTACCTGCAGCGGTCCCCGTAGGCGCAGACCCCCCCCCCCCAGTTACCTGCAGCGGTCCCCGTAGGCGCAGACCCCCCCCCCCAGTTACCTGCAGCGGTCCCCGTAGGCGCAGACCCCCCCCCCAGTTACCTGCAGCGGCCCCCGTAGGCGCAGACCCCCCCCCCCCCAGTTACCTGCAGCGGTCCCCGCAGACCCCCCCCCCCAGTTACCTGCAGCGGTCCCCGCAGACCCCCCCCCCCAGTTACCTGCAGCGGCCCCCGTAGGCGCAGACCCCCCCCCCCCCAGTTACCTGCAGCGGTCCCCGTAGGCGCAGACCCCCCCCCCCAGTTACCTGCAGCGGTCCCCGTAGGCGCAGACCCCCCCCCCCCAGTTACCTGCAGCGGTCCCCGTAGGCGCAGACCCCCCCCCCAGTTACCTGCAGCGGTCCCCGTAGGCGCAGACCCCCCCCCCCCAGTTACCTGCAGCGGTCCCCGTAGGCGCAGACCCCCCTCTGGTAGAACTTGCAGATGGTGGAGGGTTTGCTGTTGTGGGGGTCGTGGGAGAAGAGACAGCGGCCCCCCTCCCTGCACACGCCGTGGAGGAAATACCTGAAACACAAAACATGGGGTCCTGATGATGAGGTCCGTCACTTCGGGGGGGGGGGGGGGTTATAGGCCCCCCCAACCTTTAGGACTTAAGGTCTGCCGCTGAGTGGGGGCTCAGAGAGACATCTGGATCATCCAAATGGTCATTGGCAAACTTAAGACGGCCTTGACATGTGCTGGTTTAAGCAGGGGAACCTTCCGTGCCATGCATGATTTCAAACCATGACGTCTTAGTGTATTACCAACAGTAACCTTGGAAACGGTGGTCCCAGCTCTTTTCAGGTCATGGACCAGCTCCACCCGTGTAGTTCTGGGCTGATTTCTCACCTTTCTTAGGATCATTGAGACCCCACGAGGTGAGATCTTGCATGGAGCCCCAGTCCGAGGGAGATTGACAGTCATGTTTAGCTTCTTCCATTTTCTAATGATTGCTCCAACAGTGGACCTTTTTTCACCAAGCTGCTTGGACATGTCCCCGTAGCCCTTTCCAGCCTTGTGGAGGTGGACAATGTTGTCTCTAGTGTCTTTGGACAGCTCTTTGGTCTTGGCCATGTTAGTAGTTGGATTCTTACTGATTATATGGGGTGGACAGGTGTCTTTATGCAGCTAACGACCTCAAACAGGTGCATCTAATTTAGGATAATAAATGGAGTGGAGGTGGACATTTTGAAGACAGACTAACAGGTCTTTGAGGGTCAGAATTCTAGCTGATAGACAGGTGTTCAAATACTTATTTGCAGCTGTATCATACAAATAAATAGTTAAAAAATCATACATTGTGATTTCTGGATTTATTTTTTTAGATGATGTCTCTCACAGTGGACATGCACCTACGAGGACAATTTCAGACCCCTCCATGATTTCTAAGTGGGAGAACTTGCAAAATAGCAGCGTGTTCAAATACTTAACTCGCAGTTGGACATTCTATCTCATCCTTTGCACTGGCTTATCTCTTCAAGGACACGCAGATGAACAGAACTTTTAACAACATAGACAGTTTGACGCGCATATTCACACACACAACTCCACACACTCACACACACACCATACACTCCCTCCCCCCATCCCGCCCCGTATCCGTCTGACTGCCTCGATTTTCAAGGTTTCTCACTCCCTCCCAAGCCACCTCAAAAAATTCCTTCATGTGTCCACATGAACTGTGTGTTGTCTTGTGTATCAAGTGTTATGTTGTGTACTGTATACCATGTTGCTGTCTGCATAAATCCTTTCTTTTCAGAGAATGCGTGTGCCGGCACTTTAAATAGCAGCGGCTCGGAGGCATACTCTAACCGGTATGTCGTTGCATTGTACCTGTACATGTGTAATGACAATAAACTCCATCCTTAAATCTTTAAATCCTTAAATCCTTATTTTACTCGCTGTATGTGTGTGTATATGTGATATATGTGTGATATGTGTGTATATGTGTGTGTACATGAGTTTATATGTGTGTATATGTGTGTATATGTGTGTACATGTGTGTATATGTGTGTATATGTGTAATATATGTGTGTATATGTGTAATATATGTGTATATGTGTAATATATGTGTAATATATGAGTGTATATGAGTGTGTATACGTGTGTAATATATGTGTGTATACGTGATATATGTGTGTATATACATATGCGTATAACGGTATAAATACACACAAACAGCAGCCCACTCGGAGCATTTCCTAGGAAGACGAAGGAATGTCCCGCCCTACTCTGCCTCTGATTGGCTAGTACTCCGTGCGTCCGTTGGTCGGATTGGCTGGGATTAGGCATGGCCGGGGTAAGCCAATCAGAGGCAGCGCTGAACAGAGAAAAGGCGGGACATTCCTTCCCCATCCTAGGAACCGCTTCTTCCCGTTCACACGGACTATCTGAGCCGTTAAACCTCTCCCCGCAAGCTCGCTCCCGAGCCGCGTGCACGGGGCTCGCTCCCGAGCCGCGTGCACGGGGCTTCTCTGTTACCTGTTGTAGCTGAAGGCCCGTCAGGTGACGTAACGTCGGTTAAACTGGCGGGTTAACGCGAGCTAACGGCTAAAAACATTAGCATTGGTCCGCAGCCGCCTCACACGGACAGACAGACAGCTAGCGGAGCGCTAGACAGACAGACAGACAGACAGGTACCCCACAGAGCGACAGGCAGGCACACCTACCTGCAGGTCACCTGTTTGGTGCTCATCTTCCTCGCGGAGCTTCAGCTAACGGTAGGGGCTTCAAGTGTCCGCGTTGGTGTCGCAGTCAAAGCCCTCCGAGTCCGACCGGCAGCCGCAGCGCGAAGGTTCCTGTTACGTTTTATTGTTTTTTTTTTAAAACTTATATTATTTTTTATTTTTAGTTCATTTAGTTATTTTTTTTCTTATTTTTTTTCTTCATTTTTTATTTTATTTTTCGTTTATTTATTATTTTTAGTTCATTTTGTTATTTTTTTTATTTAGTATTTTTTTGTCATTTTTATTTGTCGTTTATTTATTATTTTTAGTTCATTTTGTTTTGTTTTTTTATTTTTTTTCTTAATTTTTTATTTTTATTTTTCGTTTATTTATTATTTTTAGTTCATTTTGTTATTTTTTCATTATTTTCTTCATTTTCTTCATTTTTTATTTTTATTTTTCGTTCATTTTGTTATTTTTTTAATTATTTTTTTTCTTCATTTTTTTAATTTTTATTTTATTTTTAATTTTTATTTTTTGTTTATTTATTATTTTTAGTTCATTTTGTTATTTGTTTTTATTTATTTTTTAAATTTGTATTTATTTATTTCATTTTTTTTCATTTTTTATTCGTTTATTTTTCATTTTTAGTTCATTTTGTTATTTTTTTATTTTATTTTATTTTTTATTTTTTATTTTTTATTTTTTATTTTTATTTTTATTTGTCGTTTATTTATTATTTTTAGTTAATTTTGTTATTTTTGTTATTATTTTTTTTCTTCATTTTTTATTTTGTTATTTTTATTTTTCGTTTATTTATTATTTTTAGTCCATTTTGTTATTTTTTATTTTATTTTTTTTTCATTTTTATTTGTCGTTTATTTATTTTTAGTTCATTTTATTTTTTTCATTCATTTATTTTAATTTTTTATTTTATTTTTCGTTTATTATTTTTAGTTCCTGTTATTTATTTTTATTAATTTTTTTCATTTTTATTTATTATTTTTAGTTAATTTTGTTATTTTATATTTTTGCATTTGTTTATTTTTTTGAAATTCTTTTAATTTTTTGTATTTTTATCATTTTTAGTTCATTTTGGTATTTTTTATTTTTTTTCATTTTTTTTCATTTTTATTTGTCGTTTATTATTTTTAGTTCATTTTTTATTTGATTATTTTTTTTCTTCATTTTTTTCATTTTTAATTTATTTTTTTAAATTTTTTTTTTCGTTTATTATTTTTAGTTCATTTTGTTATTTTATATTTTTGTATTTTTTTTTTATTTTTTGTATTTTTATTATTTTTATAATATCTACCAATCCAGTGGTTCCTGTTACCGTTGGTAACGCCTCTTATGGTGTATATTCAATAAATACTTTGACCAAAAAACATTAAAACTATAAGATTGTGCTCCTATTTAATGTTTTGTTCTATTATAGCATGTGGTCTTTTATCAATCAATCAATCAATCAAACTTTATTTCTAAAGCACATTTAAAACAACCAGGTTGACCAAAGTGCTGGACATTGACATGAAACAATAAATAGACAGAATAAAACACCAGACAAATACAACATACAGTTCTCATGCCGGATTAAAAGCCAAGGAATAAAAATGTGTTTTTAGTCGTGATTTAAAAACCGGAAGGCTGAGGGCCAGTCTGACATGAAGAGGCAGTTTATTCCACAGTCTCGGGGCTGCAACTGAGAAAGCCCGATCACCTCTACTCTTGAGTCGCGACTTAGGGACAACGAGGAGAGACTGGTTTGCAGACCTTAGTGACCTTGAAGGAGCATGTGGTCTCAAGAGCTCAGTGATGTAGACTGGAGCCAGTCCATGAAGGGCTTTAAAAACAAACAATAAAATCTTAAAATCAATCCTAAAATGAACTGGGAGCCAGTGAAGCGAGGCAAGGACAGGGGTGATGTGATCTCGCCTACGAGTCCCAGTAAGGAGACGAGCGGCAGCATTTTGAACCAGTTGTAGTCGAGAGAGGGAGGCCTGGCTAACACCTATATACAAAGCATTACAATAATCAAGGCGTGTTGTAATAAAAGCATGTATAACCCTCTCAAAGTCAGTAAAAGATAAAAATGCCTTAAGCTTAGTAAGAAGCCTAAGTTGAAAGAAACTTGCTTTCACAACAGAATTGATCTGCTTCTCCATTTTATTTTGAAGGAAACCCAGTCATTAGTTTGTCTTTAAAGAAGCATCTGGTCTTTTATTTTGAAGGAAACTGTCTTCCTGTCAGAGTGACGGTGGCCTGCGGTCCGAAGGTCAGCACGAGCAGGTGAGCACCTGCAACTTGATAGGCCGGAGCCAGGCAGGGGCGTCATCTGATAGGCTGTAACCTAGCAACCAGGTGTGATACGGAGAAGGAGGAGGGGAGAAGGATCAGACGGCAGGCAGGAGAGAGGAGGAAAGAAAAAGAAAAGAGCAGAAAAACAAAGAAAAGACGAGAAAACAATAAAAGGGGGAAGGAGGAAGATCTGAGGAGTAAAAGGTAACACACTAATGACTGAGTTTGTCAAAATAAAAGCCTTTTTCTCCGAAATTAGATCAAATACATCCTGTACACTAGTTACTATAGTGTGTGTGTGTGTGTTTGTGTCTGTGTGTGCGTCTGTGTGTGTGTGTGTGTGTGTGTGTGTGTCTCTGTGTGTCTCTGTGTGTCTCTGTGTGTGTGTGCGTGTGTGTGTGTCTCTGTGTGTGTGTGTGTGTGTCTCTGTGTGTGTGTGCGTATGTGTGTCTCTGTGTGCGTGTGTGTGTGTCTCTGTGTTTGTGTGCGTGTGTGTGTGTCTCTGTGTGTGTGTGCGTGTGTGTGTGTGTGTGTGTGTCTGTCACACCCCGGCGAGAATGCTGGGGTGTTAAACTACACTACCAGCAGAAGTCCTTCCACTGACAAATACGACACAGACCAAGCGGTTCGATAAATGTAACACTTTAATCTAAAACAAGTTAAAAGTTGTAAAACAGCTAAAAACGACAATAAAAAGTTTAAAAACTGCGTATTGAGAGCGATCTCCTTGCCGCCAACCTAACTACAAACTTGCCACAGTCTGGAGTTAGGTTGCTCTCGAGATCGGCCGGTTCCACCCAGGGAAGCCTGGGCTCTTCCTTCCTTTCACCTGTCCTCGTCCCTGTCCACCCGGCCGACGCTGAGGGAGGACAAAGGGACTCTCAGTCAAAGATCCAAAACCAGTTCTCTTCCACACACTCCCCCAGAGGACAGCTGGAAGACTGTCCTTCACTGATCTGCGTTCCTGCGTTGAACTCCTCATTTGGGGGGCTGCAGTCCCCCTGTTGCTTCGGGCTCTAAGGACGTAATCCGGTCTGCACCACCACGAGTTCACCCGCACTTCGGACGGCTTGTCCCACCGGGACTTCTCCAGCCCGTCTGCTGGTCTCGGCTTCTACTGTCCTCCGTCTCAGTCGGTCTCTCCTCTGTTCTGCTCCTCAGCGTCCCCTCTTCTTTCATTTATCCTTTTGGTTTCTTTGGCCTCCGGTTCCCTTCTCCGTCCTCGGCATCGCCCCCCCCCACCTCCGCCTGGGCACGACCCGAGCTTTGTCGGTGCATGAGCTGGCCCAGCGCTGCAGCTGGTCCCGCCCCTTGGTCCTCCGAGTCCTCCGAGTCCCCCCTGCTCCTCAGCGTCACATCTTCTCTTTCTGCAGCGCGTCTTCTTCTCCCCCTCCTCTGCCTCTGTTCCTCTTTTCACTGGCCAGTCCCCTACCACACCGGCTCTGCATTAAGCTCAGGTGTTTTCACCTGTCCTGCCTTGAGCTGGTTTAGGTCTGAATAAAAAGGGAGGAGCTCCAGTCTTGTCTAAGGTGGTATAATTACAACAGTTCATGCAATAAAAAAGCTGTAAATAAAACTTAAGCATGCAATAAAAAGAATAAAAACATGCAAACACTAAAATCCTTAAAACACATGCCACAAGTCCTATTTAAAAAGGCATTCACAGCCATTCACATGCACTTATATTAACTTTACCAAATCCACCTTTGACATGTCTCTGTGTGTGTGTGTCTCTCTGTGTGTGTGTGTGTCTCTCCAGCTGTGCGAGATGGATGTGTGTGTGGTGCGGGTCAGCCACTGTGAGAAGGAGATCTTCTGCTTCTCGGTGCCGGAGCAGTGTCCCAGCTGTGGGGAGCAGCTGAGGGGGGGCCGGCTGCAGGAGGCCCCCGTCAGCCTGCCCCCCCCCCTCACCAACGGACACAAGACGTCCTGCTGCCTGCTGGTGGGTCCCGCACGGGACAACACACACAGGTACACACACAAATACACACACAGGTACACACACAGAGATAGACACACAGGTACACACAAACACACAGGTAGACATAGGTAGCACGGGACAACACGAACCGGTACACACACGCACACACACACACACACAGTTACACACACAGGTACACACATACACAGCTACACACAAACACACAGGTAGACACATACAGGTACACACACAGCAACAGGTAACCACCACAGACCATTGTGTGTGTGTGTGTGTGTGTGTGTGTGTGTGTGTGTGTGTGTTTTCTCCTCAGAGAGTTTGATGGGATGTCAGAGCTGCACACAGGTGTCTCCAACACTTCAGGTATGACCCGTCACCATGACAACCATTCACAAGCCATGAAGTCATCAACATGTAATGTGTGTGTCTCTATATATGTGTGTGTGTGTGTCTCTGTGTGTGTGTGTGTGTGTGTGTGTGTGTCTATATGTGTGTGTGTATGTGTCTCTACGTGTGTGTGTGTGTGTGTCTCTATGTGTGTGTGTGTGTGTGTGTGTGTGTGTGTCTCTATGTGTGTGTGTGTGTACGTGTCTCTACGTGTGTGTGTGTGTCTCTATGTGTGTGTGTGTGTGTGTGTGTGTGTGTGTGTGTGTGTGTGTGTGTGTGTCTCTATGTGTGTGTGTGCGTGTGTGTGTGTGTGTGTCTCTATGTATGTGTGTGTGTGTGTGTGTAGGAGTTGTGTATAACTACACCCAGGGTGGGGTTGTCCGGGACCAGACCGGCTGGGAGAGGTGTGTCAGTGTTCCTCTGGTCCGGCCCGACATGTTCCCCCTGCTGGCTCAGTGGGACCGGTACCTGGACCAGTTCTCTGATGGACCCATGTGGGACCCGGCCTGGCACAGGTACCTGTCTGTCCCTCCAGCATTCAGGACAGGGTGTGATGTCAGGCCCCCCCTCCTTCCTCATCTGCTCCTCTCTAACTGGGACGTTTGGGGACTGATGGTTTAAAGAAATGCAAATAACTCAGAGTATTTCTGTCTCTCCCTGTCTGTCTCCCTGTCTGTCTGTCTCCCTGCCTGCCTGTCTCCCTGTCTGTCTCCCTGCCTGTCTGTCTCTCAGGTTCGACGAGCAGCACCATAACTGCTTCACGTTCTGCCTGGGCTTCATCAACAGCGTCCTGGCGGTGGAGGGGCGGGGATCTGTGAGCAGAGAGACCTTCACTGAGACCTTCATCCTGCCGAGGATGAGGAGGCTCACCAAGTACACCGCGCTGTGCAGACACCTCCAGAGACACCAGTACTACCTGGTGGACCGGCAGCCAGGCCCCGCAGCCAGCCCAGACCTGGTGGACCGGCAGCCGGGCCCCGCAGCCAACCCAGACCTGGTGGACCGGCAGCCGGGCCCTGCAGCCACACCAGACATCTTCTAGTCTGCTGGACTGGAACTCAGCTTAATACATCCATCTTCCCTTGTTTCCTTCCCTTGTTTCATTCTAACCCCAACCGGTCGTCAGACACCACCTACCAAGGGTCTGGGTCTGGGCCTGTGTCTGTCCCAGGTTTCTGCCTAAAAGGAAGTTTTTCCTCGCCACTGTCGCACTGTTGCTTGCTCTGGAGGAAACTACTAGAACTGTTGGGTCCTTGTAAATTCTGGAGTGTGGTCTAGACCTGCTCTATCTGTAAAGGGTCTCCAGATAACTCTTGTTATGAATTGATTCTATAAATAAAATTGAATTGAAAATTGAATTGAATTGTTTCCTGCGGGGGCCTGCCCACGGTTTCTGTGGATGATAACCGGGAGCTTGAGGGGCCCCTGACTGAGGAGGAGGTGTTCAGGGCTTTGACGAGCATGCAGGTGGGGAAAGGCCCCTGGCATCAATGGTCTCCCCCCAGAGTTCTACAGGACTTTCGGGGAGGACATGAAAACGGATGTTCTCAATGTTTTTAAGGACAGTTTTGTCAACGGTCTGCTTCCTCAGAGTTCCCGGAGGGCTGTTTTGACTCTCCCCCCGAAGAAAGTGGACTTGACAGACATTCGGAACTGGAGGATCTCTCTCTCTGTTATGCTTGGACTACAAACTACTGTCCAAGGTCCTGGCCTCCAAGCTGAAGCGGGTGCTGGACCGGGTCATCCATAAGAACCAAACCTATTGCGTGCCCGGCAGGTCCATTGTTGACAATGTGTCATTGATTCGTGATATTTTGACCGTCTCTGGTTCGTTGGGTCTGGAAACTGGTCTGGTTTCATTGGACCAGGAAAAGGCGTTTGACCGGGTTGACCACCGTTACCTGTGGAAAGTGTTGGCCCGGTTCGGCCTCAGCCCTGGTTTCATCGCCAGGATGAAGGTCATGTATGAGAAGGTTGAGAGTGTGCTGAAGATTAATGGAGGCTTGTGTAAGCCATTCCCGGTGACCCGGGGGATCAGACAGGGCTGCTCCATGTCAGGGATGCTGTATGTTCTGTCCATTGAGTCCATGTTGCACAATGTCCGCTCTTTTATCAATGGCCTCGTTTTACCTGGTTTTAACTCTCGTTTTACTGTTTCGGCCTATGCAGACGACATCGTCATCTTCACACAGAACCAGCAGGATGTGGACGTGTTGGGGCACATTGTCACAGTTTTTCAGAAACTCTCGGCTGCCAGGGTGAACTGGGCCAAAAGTGGGGCCCTGGCAGTGGGGAGGTGGGCTGGAGGTCTCCCTCGGCTTCCTGTTGGGTTGTCCTGGAAGAGGGGGGTTTCAAGTACCTGGGGGTTTACCTGGGGGATCAAACCACCGTGGCTTTAACTTGGGATGGGGTGATTGAAAGAGTGGAGGGGAAGTTGGGTAGGTGGAGGTGGCAGCTTCCCCACCTGTCCTACAGAGGCAGGGTGCTGGTCTTTAATAATCTGGTCGCATCCTGCCTCTGGCATAGGCTCAAATGTATGGAGCCCCCTGCTGGTCTGCTGAAGAAGTTACAGTCCATCATTCTGGACTTTATCTGGGACGGTTTGCACTGGGTTCCTCAGAGTGTTTTATTTTTGCCAAAGGAGGAGGGGGGGGGGCAAGGATTGGTTGATTTGGTGTGCCGGACCGCTGCTTTTAGATTGTTTCTACAGCGGTTTTTATTGGTGATGATGATGTCGTCTGGAGGCCCGTAGCCAGCACCACTTTAAGGGGGGTAGCAGGTCTGGGGCTTGATGCGTCATTGTTTTTAGTGG
Organism: Etheostoma nigrum; assembly: GCA_029931835.1. NCBI lineage: Eukaryota > Metazoa > Chordata > Actinopteri > Perciformes > Percidae > Etheostoma > Etheostoma nigrum. The sequence goes on along the minus strand of JAQOOF010000031.1, from coordinate 163,950 downwards.
ACAGTGGTTTTATCCCTTTGTGTTGCTTGCCTCATTTTTATCAAGGACTTTGTGTGTGGAGACTTTTTAAATGGACCAGAACTGTTCTGGCTCCTGGAGGAGCCTCTGGTTTGGGGGGCCCGGCTTGACCAGATGGCAGCAGACCGGGTCTCACTGAGAGGCTGACGAGGGCTGGAGTGACGAAGCTGAGGGGGATGGTGGAAGCTGCTGGTCCTGGGTTCCTGAACACTGAGGCATGGCCTCTCTGTTGGGCCTGAGGTCGGCCCGCCAAACCAGAACTATCCTGACTGAATGGACTAAGAGACTGGCCGCTGGGGACTCTGAGATTCTGCGGGACTATTTTAATGGGACTGACACCCCCAATTCCACCGACCCTTTTCCTGACATTGGGTTTTTAACTGAGAACACTGGCCCATCAGCACGGCGTGTGTTGCCCTCTGTTGTGGACCTGCACATGCAAACTGGAAAGGGGTTTTATAAGTACTGTGTTCTGGCCGTCCACAGGAAGACGCTGTGTGGGAGGAAGGACCTGGTGTGGACGGACAGAATGCCCCCAGACAGGAAGCCAGTGTGGAGACTCTTTTATAAGCCTCCGCTGAGCAAGAGGTCTGGAGACCTGCAGTGGCGGATCCTCCACGGGGCTCTGGCGGTAAATGTCTTTCTGGCCAGGATTAATAACACCGTGTCCTCCTCGTGTCCCTTCTGTCCCTCGATGAGTCCATCATACATTGCTACCTGGACTGTCCCAGACTGAGGCGTCTTTTTACCATGTTGAGGACTGTTTTTTCTGGACTGTGGGGAGGTTTTTACTGAGTCTGCTTTTATTTTTGGTGCTGGCTACAACAAACCCAACGCCAGGAAGTGGCAACTGTTGAATTTTATTGTGGGTCAAGCCAAACTATCGATCTATAAGAGCAGGAAGAACCGGGTGGACAACCTGTCCAAACTATCGATCTATAAGAGCAGGAAGAACCGGGTGGACAAGGTGTCCAAACTATTGGTCTATAAGAGCAGGAAGAACCGGGTGGACAAAGTGTCCAAACTATCGGTCTATAAGAGCAGGAAGAACCGGGTGGACAACGTGTCCAAACTATCGGTCTATAAGAGCAGGAAGAACCGGGTGGACAAGGTGTCCAAACTATCGATCTATAAGAGCAGGAAGAACCGGGTGGACAAGGTGTCCAAACTATCGGTCTATAAGAGCAGGAAGAACCGGGTGGACAAGGTGTCCAAACTATCGATCTATAAGAGCAGGAAGAACCGGGTGGACAAGGTGTCCAAACTATCGATCTATAAGAGCAGGAAGAACCGGGTGGACAAGGTGTCCAAACTATCGGTCTATAAGAGCAGGAAGAACCGGGTGGACAAGGTGTCCAAACTATCGATCTATAAGAGCAGGAAGAACCGGGTGGACAAGGTGTCCAAACTATCGGTCTATAAGAGCAGAAAGAACCGGGTGGACAACGTGTCCAAACTATCGATCTAGAAGAGCAGGAAGAACCGGGTGGAAAAGGTGTCCAAACTATCGGTCTATAAGAGCAGGAAGAACCGGGTGGACAACGTGTCCAAACTATCGATCTATAAGAGCAGGAAGAACCGGGTGGACAACGTGTCCAAACTATCGATCTATAAGAGCAGGAAGAACCGGGTGGACAACGTGTCCAAACTATCGATCTATAAGAGCAGGAAGAACCGGGTGGACAACGTGTCCAAACTATCGGTCTATAAGAGCAGAAAGAACCAGGTGGACAACGTGTCCAAACTATCGGTCTATAAGAGCAGGAAGAACCGGGTGGACAACGTGTCCAAACTATCGATCTATAAGAGCAGGAAGAACCGGGTGGACAACGTGTCCAAACTATCGATCTATAAGAGCAGGAAGAACCGGGTGGACAACGTGTCCAAACTATCGATCTATAAGAGCAGAAAGAACCAGGTGGACAACGTGTCCAAACTATCGATCTATAAGAGCAGAAAGAACCAGGTGGACAACGTGTCCGGCCGAGGGCTGACGGACATGTTTGTCTGTCTGGTGAAGGCCAGGGTGTGGGTGGACTTCCGCTTCCGGTTTCTGATGAGGGACATTCAGGGTTTTGTGGACCAGTGGTGTTTCACCACGGCGGTGTGTCCTGTGCAGGGGGAGCTCGTCTTCCACTCTGTGTTTCTGTGTTAGTTCTGATAATAATATTGATGACATGTTGGTGAAGATTTGGAGAACGTCTTATTTATTTGGTAAATAAATGTTTCTTAAAAATCAAAAATTTCTCTCTTTCTCTCTCTCTCTCTCTTTCTCTCCTGTATTATACTCCACATGTAGTATAATACAGTATAATGCAGTATAATGTAGTATAATACAGTATAATGCAGTATAATGTAGTATAATGTAGTATAATACAGTATAATGCAGTATAATGTAGTATAGTGTAGTATAATGTAGTATAATACAGTATAATGCAGTATAATGTAGTATAATACAGTATAATATAGTATAATACAGTATAATGCAGTATAATGTAGTATAATGTAGTATAATACAGTATAATGCAGTATAATGTAGTATAATGCAGTATAATGTAGTATAGTGTAGTATAATAATGTAAACTACAACCCTGGGGAGCGGACACGCGCTCAGCAGCGCCTTCACGCGCCTTCCCCGCCGGAACCATAGAGGAAGACGGAGGAGGCCGGAAGTTCCACCCGGACACAGATACGGTGACACCGAAGCGTCCGACAGCAAAACAAGCCCGACTGTAGCCGCTAGAGGACCAGTCCGGATCAGTTCGGACCCGGTTCCAGCACGGCAGCATGCACGCAGAGTTCCGGGCTCCGCGGAGACGCGCACGGGTGCACGAGGCGTTCGCGGCCCCGCTGCCGGTGAGCCTCGAGGACAGGAGCCACTTCCGGGCGGAGCTCATCAACCAGCACGTGCTGGTCTGCGACCCGGAACACATCCACAAGATCTACAGCCAGGTAATCCGGGTCTAACCCAGGTCAGATCTACAGCCAGGTAGTCCGGGTCTAACCCGGGTCAGATCTACAGCCAGGTAGTCCGGGTCAGATCCGGGTCTAACCCGGGTCAGATCCAAGACAGGTAGTCAGACAAGGTATCAAGTCTTACATGAAATGTGCTAAACTGTAGGGTTAAGAGCCTTTGTGTTGTCCCTGGTAGGGACCAGGTCCAGGGGTCCCTGGTGTAGGGACCAGGTCCAAGGGTCCCTGGTGTAGGGACCAGGTACAGGGGCCCCTGGTGTAGGGACCAGGGACCCCCCAAAGTTAAATTAATGTTGAGGGATCAGCTAAGACCTCTGAACTTCTAAAGAATGAGAACCACTGATTTACATAAATTCTAATCCTTTAATCTTTGTGCCAAGACTATTTGTATAATAAAGACTATTTGTTCATTTTATGAAGCATTGAATGAATTATTTACATGTAGAGATGCACCGAGGTTAGAGACGCACCATAGTGGTCCAGTATCTGCCCCCCATCATACATTAATTCATCTGAATGAAGTTATAAACCCCGGACTTCATATCTAGATATATCTATAGATCTATATCTATAGATCTATAGATCTATAGATATAGATATATAGAAAGAAATCGGGGGTGTGGCGTGTGAGCGTGTGTCTCACGGCCGATGCGTGAGAGTTGGCAGCCTTGCAGATCTGTGATAGTAAATCATCACTGTTTGGTGTTGCTCTGACCAATTCTCAAAATAAGGAATGTGTGGGTGTTAATCTGAAGGTGCTTATCTAATCAAAATGCTTTTCTGGGTCACTTTGACCAAAGTGCAGTTTGGGGTCACTTATATAACGAGAGACTGTTTTATTTTATTTTTTTGAAGCTTGCGGTACGCCAATGCTCTAGTGTGGGAAAAGGTGGGTGCCTGTGGGCCTGACTTGGCCCGTCAGGCTCACACGCGGTCTGCCATTGGTAAAACTATAAAGAGCAGGGGGTCCCTGCGCTCTGGTAGAGTCTACTGTGGGTCGCGTACGAGACGCCCAGCTGGTTGCACAGGGGATCTACCGGGGTGTTGGCTCTCCACCCATTGGCGACGGTAAGCCTCGTTTTCTGTTTGATTATGTGTAACCAAGTGTGAGGGATTGTGGGTTGAGATTGGCAATAAACGCCATATATTGTATCAGTCTAACCTGAGTCCAGTGTGATCATTTCCTGAGTGCCGACCAACCCCCGATCCTCCTAAATTTATTTCAATACAAGATCCAAGACAGGTAATCCAGTTCTAACCCGGGTCAAGTCTAAACTGGATCCAAACCATGTATATATATATATATATATTGGTTTTCTGAGGGTCTGGTTGGCTCTGATTGGTTCCCTGGTCTGGTTTCCAGGGTTACTTTGGTAAAGGCGTGCTGTCCCGAGCCAGACCGGACCACAACATCTCCGACCAATGGGATGGTGAGTCTCCACCCACACCGTGACATCATCGTGGTCTGGTCCAATCAGGGCTGATCTCTGTTTGTGTTCCAGATTACCAAGGTGTGCTCCTGCCCGTCGTCTCCCAGGCCAGGTGGGTGACATCACTTCCTGTCTGTCACATGATCACATCCCATCAGTTTCCTGTTGGTTTCACACACACATCGCCCTGTCATGGAAATAATTAGAGAAATATAGGACAGGCAGATTGTGTGTGTGTGTTAGAGTGCGGATCGGGCCGGATTTTTCTGTCCGAGCCCGGCCCGCGTCCGACAGAGCAGTAACCGAACCCGACCCGAGCCCGACAGGCATTAAGATATTTCTGTCCGAGCCCGACCCGAGCCCGACACAGTTAAAATCGCATTTGTTTCTCATACTAATGACACATGTACGTTTGTTTGTGTGGAAAGCCGCTTTTATTAAGCAATGGTAGGAAGGCATTGGGAAATGTCAACAGATGAGCATCAATGCACAGCTGACTTTCCTTCGTTTTCAATAGTTTTAAAATCTCCTGCGGCCAACTTCTTTTTAACATCTTCCATCGTTGCGCTGCCACATGGAGCTTAATACGCACGTCTTTGGTTGTCACAGCAACAGGAAGACGGATGTTAGGGTAATATTGGACATTTATTTTAAGCTGTTTTAAATTCAAAATGTTCAATGCCTTATCGCGCTGATGTGACCGAGCCCGGGTCGGGTATCCATCCTCTAGTGTGTGTCTGTGTGTCTATGTGTGTGTGAGAGTGTGTGTGTGTGAGAGTGTGTGTGTGTGTGAGCAGTGTGTGTGTGTGAGTGTGTGTGTGTGTGTTGACAGCCAAAATCACCATAAACCAGGGTGTTTTATTTTGAAATGTGTTTTATTTTGTCAATTATCACCACAAGCGATCAGACGCGGCTGATAGATCAGCTGGTCTATCAGCTGATCGGCGTCCCAGCTGATCAGGGTGTCCTCCTGTGTCTCCCCCTGCAGGTACGAGCAGCTGCTCCGGTGGGCGGGGGCTTCTCTCTCTGCACAGGGATTGGATGAGGACGCTGTCAATCAGACGCTGCTCAGCCTCTCTCAGCCAGTAGCGATGGAGGATGTGAGGAGGGAGGGGCCAGCAGCAGGGGGCGGAGCCTGTCCCCACAGGAAGAGGCAGCGTCGGGGGTCAGAGGCCAAGAAAAGCTGCAGGTAGCGGTCTCTTTGTGTGTATCTGTAAATGTAAATGTGTGTATTTATATATCTTTTCTAGTCTTAACGACTACTCAAAGCGCTTTTACATCATACAGGAAACATTCACCATTCACACACATTCATACACTGTGGCCGAGGCTGCCGTACAAGGTGCCATCTGCTCATCAGATAAACACTCACACACACATCTACAAACCTGCTCATCAGATACACACTCACACACATGTACACACCTGCTCATCAGATACACACTCACACACCTGCTCATCAGATAAACACTCACACACATCTACACACCTGCTCATCAGATACACACTCACACACCTGCTCATCAGATACACACTCACACACCTGCTCATCAGATACACACTCACACACACATGTACACACCTGCTCATCAGATACACACTCACACACCTGCTCATCAGATACACACTCACACACCTGCTCATCAGATACACACACACACACATCTACACACCTGCTCATCAGATACACACTCACACACATCTACACACCTGCTCATCAGATACACACACACACACACACATCTACACACCTGCTCATCAGATACACACTCACACACATCTACACACCTGCTCATCAGATACACACTCACACACATCTACACACCTGCTCATCAGATACACACTGCACACACATTCACACTCCGATGCGCAGCATCGGGGGCAACTCGGGGTTCAGTGTCTTGCCCAAGGACACTTCCACATGGGACTTCGACTGCAGGGCCAGGGATTGAACCACCAACCCTCCGATTGGCAGGCAACCGCTCTACCACTGAGCCACAGCCGCCCCAATGTGTGTGTGTGTGTGTGTGTGTGTGTGTGTGTGTGTAGGTAGCCATATTATTGGGGGGGCATTATGGTAGGATGTGTTACGGGGGATTAGGGGTTAGGTTTACAGCATGCGGTGATGAGAACATGTAGTTTGGGTCCATGTGTCCGGGTCCAGGTCTGAGGTCCAGATCTATGCAGCTAGTTAACAGTTGGGGGGGTTCAACTTTCCTGATCTTTGATTTAACATTTCAGGTTGGACCCACAAGACCCAGACCCAGATCCAGACCTGAACCCAGATCCCAGCCCAGACCCCAGCTCAGACCCAGACCCAGATCCCTGCTCAGATCCAGATCCAGACCCAGATCCCAGCTCAGACTCAGAGCCAGACTCTGATCCAGATCCGGATCCTCTGGTTCCAGGTCCAGGTTTTGTCCTGCTGGTCCCTGACGGTGAGGTGAGTTTCTGGACTCTGGGAGAACACCTGTTTTGAACACCTGTAACCTGTACAGGTCTGCCCCTAACTCTGTATTAATAAATCATATGAAGTCAAAGCCCGTCCTGTAGCTGCCGTACGTACAGTACGGGCAGTATATCGTGATAGAAGACTAGATATCGTGATAGGAGACTAGATATCGTGATAGGAGACTAGACATCGTGATACGAGACTAGACATTGTGATAGAAGGCTAGATATCAGTGATAGGTAGAGACCAGATATCGTGATAGGAGACTAGATAATGTGATAGGAGACTAGACATCGTGATAGGAGACTAGATATCCTGATATGAGACTAGACATCGTGATAGAAGGCCAGATATTGCGATATGAGACTAGACAGCGCGATAGGAGACTAGATATCGTGATGCATAGCAACATGAGACTAGATATCGTGATAGGAGACCAGACACCGTGACAAATGAGACTAAATATCGCGATACGGGACTAGATATCGTGATTTATCGTGATAGGAGGCTAGATATCGTGATAGGAAACTAGACATCGTGATAGAAGGCTAGATATTGTGATAGGAGACCAGATATCGTGATATATCGCGATATAAGACTAGACAGTGCGATAGGAGACTAGATATCGTGATGTATTGCGACATGAGACTAGATATCGTGATAAGAGACTAGACATAGTGAAAAATGAGGCTAGATATTGTGATACGGGACTAAATATCGTGATAGGAGACTAGATATCGTGATAGGAAACTAGACATTGTGATATATGAGACTAGATATCACAATATGAGTGTGTGTGTGTGTGTGTGTGTGTATGTGCAGGTCACTGGGGGGGTCAGGGAGGTCCGGCGGACCCCGGTCTCTGTCCCAGAGTACCTGCAGCTCAGTCTGGAGGAGGTAACACTAACATCACATTCTGTCTGTATACACTA
>JAQOOF010000031.1:133645-148645 GCA_029931835.1 Etheostoma nigrum | reverse complement strand
GTGAGCGGCAGTTCTGTGGGCGGAAATGCCTTGTTGATGCCAGAGGTCAGAGGAGAATGGCCAGACTGGTTCGAGCTGATAGAAGGGCAACAGTGACTCAAATTACCACCCGTTACAACCAAGGTGGGCAGAAGAGCATCTCTGAACGCACAGTACGTCGAACTTTGAGGCAGATGGGCTACAGCAGCAGAAGACCACACCGGGTGCCACTCCTTTCAGCTAAGAACAGGAAAGTGAGGCTACAATTTGCACAAGCTCATCGAAATTGGACAATAGAAGATTGGAAAAACGTTGCCTGGTCTGATGAGTCTCAATTTCTGCTGCGACGTTCGGATGGTAGGGTCAGAATTTGGCGTCTACAACATGAAAGCATGGATCCATCCTGCCTTGTATCAACGGTTCAGGCTGGTGGTGGTGGTGTCATGGTGTGGGGAATATTTTCTTGGCACTCTTTGGGCCCCTTGGTACCAATTGACCATCGTTGCAACGCCACAGCCTACCTGAGTATTGTTGCTGACCATGTCCATCCCTTTATGACCACAATGTACCCAACTTCTGATGGCTACTTTCAGCAGGATAATGCGCCATGTCATAAAGCTGGAATCATCTCAGACTGGTTTCTTGAACATGACAATGAGTTCGCTGTACTCAAATGGCCTCCACAGTCACCAGATCTCAATCCAATAGAGCATCTTTGGGATGTGGTGGAACGGGAGATTCGCATCATGGATGTGCAGCCGACAAATCTGCGGCAACTGTGTGATGCCATCATGTCAATATGGACCAAACTCCCTGAGGAATGCTTCCAGCACCTTGTTGAATCTATGCCTTCTGAAGGCAAAAGGGGGTCCAACCCGTTACTAGCATGGGGTACCTAATAAAGTGGCCGGTGAGTGTATACTGTATACAGTATACACAGTCTATGGAGAATCAGATTTATCAGTAGCCAATCAGGTATCACTGCTGTGTTATAATCTCGCGGGATGACGGTCTCGCGATAACAGCCGAGATAACGGAAAACGCCATTTGAAGCACATCGCGAGGGCACCGACTGAGTGACCGTTAACCGGACTGTTCTTCCCGCTCCGAGCCGCTGTTTATCCAGGTAAGAGGTCGCTCTGCCCCGGTGTCCAACCGATACACCCCGGGGACACGGCGTCGCCGTAGCTGGATCCAATCTAACCGCCATCAAGATCTACGGGTAGCAGCTAGCTGTTAGCCGCCATCAAGATCTACGGGTAGCAGCTAGCTGTTAGCCGCCATCAATATCTTCGGTTAGCAGCTAGCTGTTAGCCACCATCAATAACTACGGTTAGCAGCTAGCTGTTAGCCACCATCAATAACTACGGTTAGCAGCTAGCTGTTAGCCGCCATCAATATCTACGGTTAGCAGCTAGCTGTTAGCCACCATCAATATCTACAGTTAGCAGCTAGCTGTTAGCCACCGAGGACTAATGTGTTGCGAAGTCTTTGTTGATAGATAGATATAAAAATACAATGGGAACATTAACACATCCAACTTAGGTTGAGCATAGAAACATTAAAACTTAACTAAACGGTGTGTTTAGCTGAGTAGCTAACGGCTAATGTAGCTAACAAGTAGCTAAGAGACCGAAGTACGATGCAGCCTTAAACCAGCCAATCAGAAGCGAGTATTCACCGCGAGATATTATGCAATGAGACGCTAACTCGTGTTAAAAGGACTAAATAGGTAACGTGTGCTAGATTAGTTAGTCCAGCATGTATTTCTTTAGTTTGAGGTGTCACTCTGAACATCTTAGTCATAAAAACATGGAGGAGTGATTATCTACTGGGTGGTGACAGTATTTTATGATTATGGATGAATAAAATATGGCCTGTTCAAGTTATTAGTTATATTACTGTTATATGGTTATACAATGTGTGTGTGTGTGTGTCTCTGTGTGTGTGTGTGTGTGTGTGTGTGTGTCTCTCTCTGTGTGTGTGTCTCTCTCTCTCTCTCTCTCTCTCTCTCTCTCTCTCTCTCTCTCTGTGTGTGTGTGTCTGTCTCTCTCTCTGTGTGTGTCTCTGTGTGTGTGTCACTGTGTGTGTGTGTAGCCCAGCAGCAGGATGGCAGATGACCTGGACATTGAAGAGATGCTGGATGCTCCGTACAGGAAGGTGAGTCCCTGTCCGTCCTCTGGTTCTGGACTCTTAGCCGGACTCTGCTGCTCCGGCTGTCCTCCAGAGACTCTGTCCAGCTGTCTCCTGTCTCTGGAGGAATCTGATCGGCGGAGTCCAGCTGAGGGGGATGATCATAGATGTATATACGCAGATGCCGCGTCTCTGCCGCCGCCATCTTGGGACGGACATCTGACCCGTTGGGACCATAAAGACTCAGGGACGTTCAAACTTAGAGACATGGAATAACTTTTCACAGACGATAAAGGGTCTCCCACCACACACACATGCACACACACACACATGCACACACACACACACACATATACACACAGACATACACACACAGACACACACAGAAGAGGCGGCTGTCCGTCCCAAGCGGTCGGCATGCAGAGCATCTGCGTGTGTATAGATAGATAGATAGATAGGTGTGTGTGTGTGTGTGTGTGTGTAGATGATGATGATGATGATGATGCTGGTATCTGCGTGTGTATATACAGTATATACAGTATATAGATATATATATTTCTATACATGTAGGCTGTAGATTTCCTGAATAAATGCCCATGGTCTATCTCTCTTCGTAGACTTCTAACGATTTCTCACCTCTGCTCCCTGACTGCCCGTGTGATCTGTCACACACACCAAGGTAGTAACAAGCCCCCATCATGCACTGCTGCACTCTGGGCCCCATGGTACCCTTGGTAACTGTAAACTTCTCACCCCCCTGATGTGTAACAGCAGAGGATTCTGGGAGATGAAGTCCTGGAGGGGGGTCACAAAGGAAAGCATGGAGGAGCATCGCTTTAGAGTTAGCCGTTAGCTTAGCATAACCATCCATTCTCCATTGAGAGCTGGTCTGACCTTTTATGAAAAGCAGATCCAAAGTAAAAGAGACTGAACCCTGACCCCACACACACACACACAGACTGACTGACCCCTGACCTTTGCCCCCCCCCACCCATGTTGAGATGTCTCATGATCTTCTCTGTCGACTTTAGGATGAACCCAAGAACCTGAGCCCCAACGGAGAGGAGGACCGAACCAAGAAGTAACAACTGTCTCTCTCTCTCTGTCTGTCTCTCTCTCTCTCTGTCTGTTTCTCTGTCTCGCTCTGTCTCTTTGTTGCTCTCTCTGTTTGTCTCTGTCTCTCTCTCTTTTGGTCTCTCTCTCTTTTTGTCAGTCTGTCTGTATGTACGTATGTCTCTCTGTGTGTGTGGAGGAAGTGTAGCTCTGGGCTCCTTTCAAAATTAAATGACTCCTAATATCCTGTTTAAGGCAGCCAAGTAAACCTCTTGACTCGCTGTCCTGCCGTGTTCTGATTGGCTGCCATGTGTCCGACAGGAAGAAGCGCAGCCGCAGCCGCGACAGGAAGCGCAGCCGGAGTCGAGACAGGAAGCGCAGTCGCAGCCGTGAGCGTAAACGCAGCCGCAGCCGAGACAAGAGAAGAAGTCGCAGCCGAGAGCGCCGCAGCAGCAGAGAGAGAGGAGGCCGCTACCGAGACCACCACAAGCAGTGAGAAGCATTCAGTGCAACTTTATTTAACCCCAGCGTCGCCCTCATGTTGTCCTCATGGTGTCCTCATGTCGATGTCGCCCTCATGTTGCCCCCCATGTTGCCCTCGTGTCGCCCTGGGCTGGGACCATGCGATCTCTATGACATCACGTCTCTGTGGTTGTGTTCCAGCCGGCGGCGGTCCAAGAGTAAGAGTCCCGTGAGGAAGGAGAAGAGTCCGGTCCGGCTGCCCGCGGACACCCTGACCCCCGAGGAGAGGGACGCCCGCACTGTGTTCTGCATGCAACTGGCCGCCAGGATCCGCCCCCGAGACCTGGAGGACTTCTTCTCCGCCGTGGGCAACGTGCGTCTGTTTCTTCATTAACTAGCAGGCTGGTCCCGTAGGGTGGGTGGTGGTTGTCGTGGTAACCGCTGTTTTGCCCCCCCCCTTCCAGGTCCGGGACGTGAGGATGATCTCTGACAGGAACTCACGCAAGTCGAAGGGCATCGCCTACATCGAGTTTGTGGAGGCAACATCGGTTCCTCTCGCCATCGGGCTGACGGGGCAAAGGCTGCTGGGAGTTCCCATCATCGTACAGGCCTCCCAGGTACAGACAGACAGGTGTAGAGACAGACAGGTAGAGAAAGAGACAGACAGGCCTCGCAGGTACAGACAGACAGCTGTAGAGACAGACAGACAGGGAGAGAGACAGGTAGAGAGAGAGAGACAGAGACAGACAGGCCTTGCCGGTTCAGACGGGGAGAGAGAAAATAGGGCACCATATTGTTAGGGCCAGTTCTACATTAACTGTTTGTGTGTGTGTGTGTTTTCTCTTTGTGTCTCTCTCTCTCTCTCTCTGTGTGTGTGTTTTCTCTTTGTGTGTCTCTCTCTCTGTGTGTGCGTGTGTGTGTTTTCTCTTTGTGTCTCTCTCTCTGTCTCTCTCTCTCTGTGTGTGTGTTTTCTCTTTGTGTGTCTCTCTCTCTGTTTGTGTGTGTGTGTGTTTTCTCTTTGTGTCTCTCTCTCTCTCTCTGTGTGTGTGTGTGTTTTCTCTTTGTGTGTCTCTCTCTCTGTGTGTGCGTGTGTGTGTTTTCTCTTTGTGTGTCTCTCTCTCTGTCTCTCTCTCTCTGTGTGTGTGTGTCTTTGTGTTTAGGCGGAGAAGAACCGAGCAGCCGCCGCTGCAGCAGCTAACAGCCTCCAGAAGGGAGCAGGACCGATGAGACTCTACGTCGGCTCTCTGCACTTCAACATCACCGAGGAAATGCTCCGAGGAATCTTCGAGCCCTTCGGACGGGTCAGACCCTAATGGACCCTCTGTCTGCCTGTCTGTGTGTCCAGATTGTGGTGTGTGTGTGTCCAGATTGTGATGTGTGTGTGTGTGTGTGTCTCCAGATCGAGAGCATCCAGCTGATGATGGACAGCGCCACGGGGACGTCTAAAGGCTATGGCTTTATCACTGTGAGTTCATCATCATCGTCATCTAGCCTGTCTGTCTCTCTAGCCTGTCTGTCTCTCTCTAACCTGTCTGTCTCTCTCCTGCCTGTCTGTTTCCCAGTTCTCCGACTCGGACTGTGCCCAGAAGGCGATGGAGCAGCTGAATGGCTTTGAGCTGGCGGGGCGTCCGATGAAGGTGGGGAACGTGACGGAGCGCAGCGACTCGTCCACGTCCTTCCTGGACAGCGACGACCTGGAACGCTCCGGCATCGACCTGGGGACCACAGGCCGCCTGCAGCTGATGGCCCGGCTCGCTGAGGGTGAGACACACACACACACACGCCCTGTTACCAGCTATCTAAGGGTGCTCCTCTTGATCGGTCACTGAGGGTTATTGGCCGATAAAGGCCTTACTTTGATTGTGGTGTCCATAAAGGCCGATCAGGTGACGCACTAGTGAGAAAAACACTCTGCACGCAGCTAAGATGGCGGCCTCTCTACCGTCAGCGGTCTGGACGTTCTACAAGGTGTCTGAAAAAGACACAACAGTAGTGATTTGCCACGTGTGCCAAGGAAGTTCAACAAGGTTCCAAAGACCTTTCAACACCAGCAGCCTGATCAGACGCTATGTTAGTCACGGGAGGGACTACGAGGGGTTAGCTAGCGCTCCGGCAGAGAAACCTCAGGGGTCTGTAACGCGGGCATCAAGAACACATGGACCCTACGGGCCGATGGAGCGGACTAAGACCTTGTTCACCTGTAGCCTGAGGAAACTGCTGGGAAATATGATGTCTCTACTCGCCCCGTTAGACCCATTTATGATTAACTTAACTGTCACCCTCACTTCCTGTCTGTCTGTCTCCCTGCCTGCCTGTCTGTCTCTCTGTAGGTTCAGGTCTCCAGATGCCTCCAGCTGCTCAGCAGGCTCTGCAGATGAGTGGAGCGATCGCTTTTGGAGCCATGGCTGCTGTGTCAGGTACACACACACACACACACACACACACACACACACGTCATTACACACATACATACACACATGTCTGACATCATTACACACATTCAGTATAAAATATAGTTCAGCATTTTGTGTGTGTGTGTGTGTGTGTGTGTGTGTGTGATCCAGCTGCGATGAATCCAGGTCTCAACATGAACTCTGGTGCGATGAATCTTCCGTCTCAGCCGCTTGCTACACACTGCTTCCAGCTCTCCAACATGTTCCACCCAAACAGGTGTGTTACACACAACACAACACACACACGTTAACCCAACGGCAGCTACACACACACGTTAACCCAACGGCAGCTACACACACACACACACACGTTAACCCAACGGCAGCTACACACACACACACACGTTAACCCAACGGCAGCTACACACATGTCACACCCCAACCCCGGCGAGAATGCTGGGGTGTCCGTTTAAAAACCAAACTCAGACTACAATCCCAACAATAATCCTTCCACTGACAAATACGACATGAACCCGACCAAGCAGTTCTCAGAATGTAACACTTTATTCTAAAACAAGTTAAAAGTTGTAAAACAGCTAAAAAGACACAAGTAATAAAAGTTTAAAAAGCTAAGCATTGAGAGCGATCTCCTTGCTGCTAGTCCCCAGTGTTCCTTACAGTCTGGAGTTATGTTGGTCTCTAGTCCCCAGTGTTCCTTACAGTCTGGAGTTATGTTGGTCTCTAGTCCCCAGTGTTCCTTACAGTCTGGAGTTATGTTGGTCTCTAGTCCCCAGTGTTCCTTACAGTCTGGAGTTATGTTGGTCTCTAGTCCCCAGTGTTCCTTACAGTCTGGAGTTATGTTGGTCTCTAGTCCCCAGTGTTCCTTACAGTCTGGAGTTATGTTGGTCTCTAGTCCCCAGTGTTCCTTACAGTCTGGAGTTATGTTGGTCTCTAGTCCCCAGTGTTCCTTACAGTCTGGAGTTATGTTGGTCTCTAGTCCCCAGTGTTCCTTACAGTCTGGAGTTATGTTGGTCTCTAGTCCCCAGTGTTCCTTACAGTCTGGAGTTATGTTGGTCTCTAGTCCCCAGTGTTCCTTACAGTCTGGAGTTATGTTGGTCTCTAGTCCCCGGTGTTCCTTACAGTCTGGAGTTATGTTGGTCTCTAGTCCCCAGTGTTCCTTACAGTCTGGAGTTATGTTGGTCTCTAGTCCCCGGTGTTCCTTACAGTCTGGAGTTATGTTGGTCTCTAGTCCCCGGTGTTCCTTACAGTCTGGAGTTATGTTGGTCTCTAGTCCCCGGTGTTCCTTACAGTCTGGAGTTATGTTGGTCTCTAGTCCCCGGTGTTCCTTACAGTCTGGAGTTATGTTGGTCTCTAGTCCCCAGTGTTCCTTACAGTCTGGAGTTATGTTGGTCTCTAGTCCCCAGTGTTCCTTACAGTCTGGAGTTATGTTGGTCTCTAGTCCCCAGTGTTCCTTACAGTCTGGAGTTATGTTGGTCTCTAGTCCCCAGTGTTCCTTACAGTCTGGAGTTATGTTGGTCTCTAGTCCCCAGTGTTCCTTACAGTCTGGAGTTATGTTGGTCTCTAGTCCCCAGTGTTCCTTACAGTCTGGAGTTATGTTGGTCTCTAGTCCCCGGTGTTCCTTACAGTCTGGAGTTATGTTGGTCTCTAGTCCCCGGTGTTCCTTACAGTCTGGAGTTATGTTGGTCTCTAGTCCCCGGTGTTCCTTACAGTCTGGAGTTATGTTGGTCTCTAGTCCCCGGTGTTCCTTACAGTCTGGAGTTATGTTGGTCTCTAGTCCCCAGTGTTCCTTACAGTCTGGAGTTATGTTGGTCTCTAGTCCCCAGTGTTCCTTACAGTCTGGAGTTATGTTGGTCTCTAGTCCCCAGTGTTCCTTACAGTCTGGAGTTATGTTGGTCTCTAGTCCCCAGTGTTCCTTACAGTCTGGAGTTATGTTGGTCTCTAGTCCCCAGTGTTCCTTACAGTCTGGAGTTATGTTGGTCTCTAGTCCCCAGTGTTCCTTACAGTCTGGAGTTATGTTGGTCTCTAGTCCCCAGTGTTCCTTACAGTCTGGAGTTATGTTGGTCTCTAGTCCCCAGTGTTCCTTACAGTCTGGAGTTATGTTGGTCTCTAGTCCCCAGTGTTCCTTACAGTCTGGAGTTATGTTGGTCTCTAGTCCCCAGTGTTCCTTACAGTCTGGAGTTATGTTGGTCTCGAGAACGGCCGGTTCCACCCAGGGAAGCCTGGGTGTCTCAAATCGCGCACTTCCGTTAGTGCACTTACAGAAGTACACTTCGCGCACTACGTACCGTCTTGCATAGTGCGTAAATTTCAACAGGGGAGTGTTGTCTCAAATCGCGCACTGCCATGTGCACTTACTGGAAATGACGACCACATTTCATCTCTTCTTCTTCTGTAAAATTGTGAATTTCACCAAGGGAGAGCATTCCAGTCTGCTATTGTGTTTCGCGAAAAATAATTCCTGCATAGTTTTTGATATTTTAACAATAAATGTGATGTTTTTATTTGCTCCAGGATGACGACTGCAACACAGCCGTCATGTCACCCCCCCCCCCCATTAGCTGAAAACAGAACACACAACTGTATTGTATACTATTTGTTCTTGTTAGTGCAGTCTTTTAAATTCATTAATTATACCTATTCTTTGCAGTCCACTCTTATATGTATATACTTATGTTTCTGCTCTAAAAATAAGTAACGTTAATATTCATTCATTACGTTAATGTTCATTTTAATGGTACACTGTTTCATGAGGAAATCTTTGCAGCCCAGAGATAACACTGTTATAGTGAAGCATTACCCTTACAACTTACCATCATTACGTCTTTTATTATAAGTTGTATTTTTGTTCTAAATGGTCTTCATACAGTGACGATACAATAGTGAAAGCAGAGGGAACATGTAACATGACATTTAAATAGACCCCATTCCTTTATATCCTTTATATGCTTGCTACAGTCATGCAACGTGTAATACAAAAGAGAACAAAGTTTAATACTTTTAATATAATTTTATTTTATAAATGTGCTTGTTCCCTTGCTCCGTCCTCGGCATCGCCCCCCCACCTCCGCCTGGGCACGGCCCGAGCTTTGTCGGTGCATGAGCTGGCCCAGCGCTGCAGCTGGTCCCGCCCCTTGGTCCCCCGAGTCCCCCTGCTCCTCAGCGTCACATCTTCTCTTTTCTTTCTCTCCTCTTTTTCCCTTCTTTTCTCTCCTGCTCTCCTGCGTGTCCTCTCCTTTTCCCTGGTCCGTCACCCTTCCACACCTGCTTCCCATTAAGCTGAGGGTGTTCCCACCTGTCCTGCATTGAGCTCGTTAGGTCTGAGAGTTAAAAGGGGAGGAGCTCCAGTCTTGTCTAAGGTGGTATAATCACAACAGTTCATGCAATAAAAAAGCTGTAAATAAAACTTAAGCATGCAGCAAACAGAATAAAAACATGCAAACACTAAAATCCTAAAAACACATGCCACAAGTCCTATTTAAAAAGGCATTCACAGCCATTCACATGCACTTATATTAACTGTACAAAATCCTCTTTTGAGACACACACGTTAACCCAACGGCAGCTACACACACACACGTTAACCCAACGGCAGCTACACACACACACGTTAACCCAACGGCAGCTACACACACACACGTTAACCCAACGGCAGCTACACACACACACGTTAACCCAACGGCAGCTACACACACACACGTTAACCCAACGGCAGCTACACACACGTTAACCCAACGGCAGCTACACACACACACACGTTAACCCAACGGCAGCTACACACACACACGTTAACCCAACGGCAGCTACACACACACACACACGTTAACCCAACGGCAGCTACACACACACACACACGTTAACCCAACGGCAGCTACACACACACACGTTAACCCAACGGCAGCTACACACACGTTAACCCAACGGCAGCTACACACACACACACACGTTAACTCAACGGCAGCTACACACACACACACACGTTAACCCAACGGCAGCTACACACACACACGTTAACCCAACGGCAGCTACACACACACACGTTAACCCAACGGCAGCTACACACACACACGTTAACCCAACGGCAGCTACACACACACACGTTAACCCAACGGCAGCTACACACACACACGTTAACCCAACGGCAGCTACACACACTAGAGCAGGGGTTCTCAACCTTTTGCAAGCTGGGCCCCCCCAAAGCTGGTCCATTGCAGTTGGGGCCCTAGTGCCCTACGCCCCACACACCACGAACGATAGATAGATAGATAGATGGATAGATGGATAGGCTATTATTTTTAAGCCCACATTATTATTATTAATTTTATTATCATCATCAGTAGCGGTAGGTATGCCTATTATCATTACTAGGCTATTTTTATAATTGGCAGTAGTACCAGACTTCTAATGTGAGCTTGCAGATATTATTATTATTAGTAGTAGTATTATTAGTATTATTATGAGTAGTATTAGGCCTATCATCATTACTAGGCTATTGCTATATATTTATATGAGGTTACATGCTTTATTGTTATTATTGTTATTATTATTATTATTATTATTATCATCATCATCATCATCATCATCATCATCATCATCAGTAGGCCTATTATCATTACTAGGCTATTGCTATAATTGGGAATAGGCACCAGACCTCTGATATTAATTTATGCTTTATTATTGTTATTATCACTAGGTCTAATAGTTTAAAGAAGCTGGCAGGTTGGTGATATTAATGTGAGACCTGAGCCTGCTTTGCCTTGCAAAGATCCTCAATTCTTGGCTCAATGTTTGATAAACACAGCCTCAAATCATCCTTGATTTGTGCACGATTACGGTATTTAGTTTTGAGGGCAGTCATTTTTGAGAATCCGGCCTCACACAAATATGTTGACGCGAAAGGAAGGAGAATCTTCAAGGCGACGTCACAGAGTTCAGCGTATTCCTGCATCAATGATGCCCAGAATGACGAAAGAGGGCAGGAGCTAAAGAGTTCCTTCAGTCGACTGTCACTCTTCAGCTCAATAAGCTGTTCCTGCATATCAATTGATAGCTCGTTTGCTGTGCACACAAACGGATCTCGAACCCACGCAAACGATCGATAATCCTCTTTAAAGTACGTCGCAAATTGTTTTCTCATTGCTGACAGGTGCTCAGACGCTGACTGAAACAGGGAGGAGAAATCATGTGACGCGCCTGCATCGGTGATAAAGTCTGCAAGGCTGGGGAACATGTCGCAGTTCCCTCGACTGATGCGGCCATGCCAGAGGTCTAGTTTTTGTGTGAAGGCGTGCACTTTGTCCGCAAGGAGCAAAATGTGAGTTTCGCGGCCTTGCAAAGACAGGTTGAGGCCATTCAAGCGGTCAAATATATCCACCAAATAGGACAGAGATGCAAGCCACATAGTGTCATCAGTGACAAATTACATCAGTGTAAAATTACATCGTTCAATAGAAAGAATGAACATAGAAAACAGTATAATCAAAAGAAACAAAAGAATGAAGTCGTCACACCGCTGCTACGTATTAAAAGCCAGACTGAACAGATATGTTTTGGGTTTGGACCTAAAAAGAGCGACATCTGGAACAGTGCGAATATCGGGAGGGGGGGGGGTTACTTGTTCCTGAGTCTCGGGGCAGCAACCGCAAAAGCACACCGTTTCTCCCTGGACCTTAGGACTTCTAAAATCGCTGATTTGAAGACCGCAATGACAGTTCCCACAAAGTTAAGATTTCAGACAAATACTCTGGGTGACATATTGTGTCTCTCTCTCTCTCTCTCTCTCTCTCTCTCTCTCTCTCTCTCACACACACACACACGTTCATGTCCAGCATCAGAATGCAAGTTATGAAACCATATTTGTTCTAATTATTGCACAGCGGCCAATTATGTTTGTCAGTCCCAGTCAGCAACAATAAAAACACACACTGCTCTGAATATGAAGTCAAATGGCTTCACTAAGCCCAGAATAGTTTCTGACTCACCAATCGGTAGATTATTGGTACATAAAATCCATCCGACGCTCTTTCCTCGTAAAGACGGCGATCACAGCGTTGTAAAACTCGTCTTTACGGGCCTTTAGTCTGCATAGTCTCTGACTCTCTGACAGAATGGCGAGGGCTGGAAGACGTGCTGGCCCGGTCCCGTTCCGACTGGATGTTTGGATCCGTTTCAGGGTGGAGGATGTGCGATCCACCGAAGCTGTAGTTGCTGGTATTATATGAGCTGACGGTTTTATATGCGTGGTTAAAGCTGCGGGCAGGTTGTTCAGATCCCAGGACCCCGTAGAGGTCCAGCCGCTGACTGTTAGCACAGCCACGTAGCCACATCTTTTCTTCCAAACCAATCAGTTTGAAACGATCGGACGAGTTTTTGTTCCTTTTGTTGCGGTAGTCCATCTAAGGCTGGCGTAGACCTCCCTCTTGCTATTAGTTCTTTTTTGAATTAAAATCAAGTTTAGAGGAGTTTCTCCCCGTTGTGATATCGGCGGACACCGCTGCTGTCATTTTGACTTTGAATTTCGCGGGGATGCGGGATTGCGTTTACAACGTAGCTGGTGTAATGACGTCAGCTACGCAAAGGTCCAGTAATATCTCGATTTTAATTGGTCCATGTTTGATATGTAACGGAGATGATTACTGGCATAACACATTTACGTGCGGCGGCCATGCGCATACGTGATTCATTTGCAGCCTGGACGCGGAGGGGTGTGTGTCTTCGCTCTGCTCTGACTGCAGGCTGTGCCTGCTGCGCGAGGCTACTGCTGACTGAGTGCTTTTGGACGGGAGAGGGGCTCACGGCAGCTCCCGTGGTTGAGCACAGTAGGCCTAACTGCAGAGTGATTCGTGCTTTCGAGTCTACAAACACTACAAAAGTCTCCAAAAACACCAGTAAAAGTCGCTAGATTTTTTCCCCTCCCATCCTGTAGTCTACTCGCGCCCCCCCGGGAGAGAGTCCGCGCCCCCCGGGGGGGCGCGCCCCACCGGTTGAGAACCACTGCACTAGAGGATGGATACCCGACCCGAGCCCGACGGGACCCGACGGTACCCGACGGGTCGGGCCGGGTTCGGACAGATTTTTAGAAAGGATGCTCGGGTTCGGGTCGGGCTCGGTCACATCAGCGCGATAAGGCATTGAACATTTAGAATTTAAAACAGCTTAAAATAAATGTCAAATATTACCCTAACATCCGTCTTCCTGTTGCTGTGACAACCAAAGACGTGCGTATTAAGCTCCATGTGGCAGCGCAACGATGGAAGATGTTAAAAAGAAGTTGGCCGCAGGAGATTTTAAACTATTGAAGACGAAGGAAAGTCAGCTGTGCATTGATGCTCATCTGTTGACATTTCCCAATGCCTTCCTACCATTGCTTAATAAAAGCGGCTTTCACACAAACAAACGGACATGTGTCATTAGTATGAGAAACAAATGTGATTTTAACTGCCGGGCTCGGACAGAAAAATCCGGCCCGATCCGCACTCTAACACACACACACACGTTCACCCAACGGCAGCTACACACACACACGTTCACCCAACGGCAGCTACACACACACACGTTCACCCAACGGCAGCTACACACACACACGTTAACCCAACGGCAGCTACACACACACACGTTAACCCAACGGCAGCTACACACACACACACGTTAACCCAACGGCAGCTACACACACACACGTTAACCCAACGGCAGCTACACACACACACACGTTAACCCAACGGCAGCTACACACACACACGTTAACCCAACGGCAGCTACACACACACACACGTTAACCCAACGGCAGCTACACACACACACACGTTAACCCAACGGCAGCTACACACACACACACACGTTAACCCAACGGCAGCTACACACACACACACACGTTAATCAAACAGTCGGGAGCTTCACCGTAGTATAATGTGTGTGTGTGTGTGTTTCAGTGAGAAGCCTCCTGGCTGGGAGATGGACATACAGCATGATGTCATCGAAGAATGTAACAAACACGGAGGAGTCGTCCACGTTTACGTCGACAAAAACTCTGCACAGGTACACATACACAAAAATACACACACATATATACACAGACACACACACATACACAGAGATACACACACACATACACAGATACACACATACACAGAGATACACACACACACATACACAGAGATACAGAGATACATACACAGAGATACACACACACATACACAGAGATACACACACACATACACAGAGATATACACAGAGATACACACACACATACACAGATACACACACACATACACAGAGATACACACACACACACACACATACACACACATACACACATACACAGAGAGAAAGAGACTCAAAGATAAGACTAGAACATGTTCACATGTAACAAGATGACATCACACAGATCACCTAATTCAGACTCAAACTTATTAATAGATCATTAGAATAATTTAATAGTTAATGACTAATTCATTCGTCTGTGCAGATTTAAAAAATATAAAAATGGAAATAGATACATCAGGTTGTTAGGTCCTCGTAGGGTTAGAAGAACAACGTGTGTGTGTGTGTGTGTGTGCGTGCGTGTGTGTGTGTGTCTCTGTGTGCGTGTGTGTCTCTCTGTGTGTGTGTGTGTGTGCGCGTGTGTGTGTCTCTGTGTGTGTGTGTGTGTGTCTCTGTGTGTGTGTGTGTGTGTTTTCAGGTGACAGTGTGACCTCTGACCTCTGCTTGTTTCCAGGGAAACGTGTACGTTAAGTGTCCGTCGATCCCCGCCGCCATGGCCGCCGTCAACGCTCTACACGGACGCTTCTTCGCCGGTGAGAACATAGTCCAGGTCCTCTCAGGTTCTGGTCCTGGTCCTAGAAGTCCTCTCAAGTCTCGGTCCGAGAAGTCCTCTCAGGTCCTGGTCCGAGAGGACCTCTCAGTCTCAGGTCCTGGTCCGAGAGGACCTCTCAGGTCCTGGTCCGAGAGGACCTCTCAGGTCCTG
>JAQOOF010000031.1:125000-133145 GCA_029931835.1 Etheostoma nigrum | reverse complement strand
TCCGAGAGGACCTCTCAGGTTCTGGTCCGAGAGGACCTCTCAGGTCCTGGTCCTAGAAGTCCTCTCAGGTCCTGGTCTGAGAGGACCTCTAAGGTCCTGGTCTGAGAGGACCTCTCAGGTCCTGGTTCAGGCCTGTGTGTAATAACAGAGTGTAAATTGTATTTATTTAAATTATTGTTTTTAATTATTTATTATATTTTATTTGTACTATTTTTATTATTATTTAAGTATTATTTGTACAGATTTTACCTCTTTTTTAAATTATTTATATTGTTTTATTTTTATTTGAATTATTATTATTGTTATTATTAATTATTTCTTCTTCTTCTGTGTTGCAGGGAAGATGATCACGGCGGCCTTCGTCCCTCTGCCGGCCTATCACCACCTGTTCCCAGAGTCTGTCACAGCCAATCAGCTGCTGGCCCCGCCCATGAGACGGTGACTGGCCAA
Source organism: Etheostoma nigrum (assembly GCA_029931835.1). Taxonomy (NCBI): domain Eukaryota; kingdom Metazoa; phylum Chordata; class Actinopteri; order Perciformes; family Percidae; genus Etheostoma; species Etheostoma nigrum. Next base: position 132,695 of record JAQOOF010000031.1, on the reverse strand, counting down.
TCAGCTGCTGGCCCCGCCCGCGTGGCGCTGAAGGCCTCTGATTGGACACTGGACCCTTTTATACCCTGCTCTCCTATTGGTCGACACAGAGGAGCCGGTCTGAGGGACGCTGCCGCCGCGTGGTTTCCTCTTCCTGTTTACTTCCTGTTTCCTTTCACTGTTTCTCATTAGCATATCTGAGTATCGACCAATGATTGAGCTCCGTGAGCTGCGAGGACGCCAGCTGATTGGCTGGTTGAAGCCGTTTGGTATTTAAGTGTTTTGTAATCAAGAATTTGGTTTTGTAAAAGCATTTATTAAATTTTATTTTGAAGTCACGGAAAGTGGGTCGTCTTTTATCAAGGTGGGGGGGGTGTCATATATATATATATATTTTTTTTTACACCTCTCTTTACCCAACATCTTTCTTGCCAATGTACGGTCGCTGATGAACAAAATGGAGGAGATCTGACTCAGCATCACATACAGCAAGAGATTTTTGAACTGTAATGTCATAATCTTCACGGAAACATAGTTAAACAGCGGAATTATATATATATGTATGTGTGTGTGTAAATATGGATTAATATAGAATAATAAATACTTAGAAATCTTCTATTGAAGGAATTCTATCCTAATCCAAAGAGAAAGTACTTAATAATTTTTATACTAATTTAATATTTAAACAAAGTGTGTAGAAAGACTTTGGTGATGGAGAGGTTAAGAAAATAAAGAAATAATGAAACTTTTAACTTAGTTTGAGATAATCTCTTCTTATTTGTAGATTTATGTTTTGGTTCTATGCTCGACCCGAGGCCAAAGTTACTTTATTTAATATATATATGTATATATATATATATATGCTCTTTGTTTGTATATTTGTATTCTGGATGAATAAAATAATTCTAAATAAATAAGACATAAATACGGAGACGGCAGGCAGCTTCCGGATAGTTTTGGCAGGATCCTCCAACAGGGGCAGCAGCGGGCTGAGACCGGAAACAGCGAAGAAGAGTCTGGAGTACATCCTGTTTGTCTCGGCGTGTGAAGATCGTTGGAGTTTCTTCAGTTTTTGTTCCTCGGATCCGGATCTAAGAGACGCGGCGGAGATGGTGAGAGGCCTGCGGCCGGAGACCGTCAGCAGCACGGACACACGGCGCAGCGTAGCTAGCTACCTGCATGCTAACCTGCTAGCTAACTGCATGCTAACCTGCACTGCTAACTATGCTGCTAGCTAACCTGCATGCTAACCTGCTAGCTAACGGCTGCATAGTCAATAACATTAGCATGCTAACCTGCTAGCTACCTGGCGGCTAACGGCTCCACAGTCAATAACATTAGTATGCTAACCTGCTAGCTACCTGGCGGCTAACGGCTCCACAGTCAATAACATTAGTATGCTAACCTGCTAGCTACCTGGCGGCTAACGGCTCCACAGTCAATAACATTAGTATGCTAACCTGCTAGCTACCTGGCGGCTAACGGCTCCACAGTCAGTAACATTAGTATGCTAACCTGCTAGCTACCTGGCGGCTAACGGCTCCACAGTCAGTAACATTAGTATGCTAACCTGCTAGCTACCTGGCGGCTAACGGCTCCACAGTCAGTAACATTAGTATGCTAACCTGCTAGCTACCTGGCGGCTAACGGCTCCACAGTCAATAACATTAGTATGCTAACCTGCTAGCTAACCGGCGGCTAACGGCTCCACAGTAACATTAGTATGCTAACCTGTCAGCCACCAGTTAGCAGGTTAGCATTAGTGAATATCCAGCAGATACACAGCTCTGGTATCGCTCCTGTTAAATACATCGATACATAAACTCACAGAGACACTGAGGAAAGCACGTAAAGTGTCCTGTTTTTGAATGGAGTCTGGTGTGTGCTGCTGTTGCTTATATTAAGTTTATATTCATTAGCTTCTTGTTTTTTTATTGCCAGGTGTTAACATTATTACATTTAATCAAACGACACACTGTTCTGAGAGGTTATTACAAAGCTTATTATAAAGCTTTTACTAACACTCCAAACACCCGCTGTGATTGGTCGCGCTGAAACAGCATGACAAAACGCTGGAATTGTGAATGGAGTCTGGTGTGGGCCGTCCGCGCCTCAGATTACTCATCTATTAAATTCACAGCCTGGGGAAACATTGAATTAAATATTATATATTTGGTTAAACTGCTGATCAGCCACTATTACACTATTAACAGTTTACCTTTTTAATTTCCTTCTGACGTCGTTGTCCACCTTTTATCAAAGAGCCATACAGATTTAATTAGAATCATATTGCAGCATACCAGGGATCGACTGATATATTTTAGTGCGACGGACGATATTTGGAGCCGATATTGCTTTCTCTCCCTCAACGTACATCACAGTGTCAACCTGCCACGCCGGCTTTGTTTTGGGAATCTGTCATTTCTTTAAAAATGATAATGAAAAACACACATGCCTGTCTGGAGAGGCTTTCTACCTGATATGTTGATTTAATGTTTTCATTTCTGTTTTCTTTCTACAGGCCAGAAACGCTGAGAAAGCCATGTAAGTACACACAGACAGACAGACAGACATATAAATACACACAGACAGACAGACAGACAGATAAATAGATACAGACAACAGAGCAGCATATAAATACACACATACAGATACAGACAGACAGGCGAGATACAGACAGCATAACTAAATGAACAACAACAGATACAGACATATAATACAGACAGACAGACAGATACAGACCGATAAATAGATACAGACAGACAGACAGGGAGACAGACATATAAATACACACAGACAGAAAGACAGACAGATACAGACATACAGTGGTGTGAAAAAGTGTTTGCCCCCTTCCTCATTTCCTGTTCCTTTGCATGTTTGTCACACTTAAGTGTTTCGGAACATCAAACCAATTTAAACAATAGTCAAGGACAACACAAGTAAACACAAAATGCAATTTGTAAATGAAGGTGTTTATTATTAAAGGTGAAAAAAAATCCAAACCATCATGGCCCTGTGTGAAAAAGTGATTGCCCCCTTGTTAAAACATACTATAACTGTGGTTGTCCACACCTGAGTTCAATTTCTCTAGCCACACCCAGGCCTGATTATTGCCACACCTGTTCACAATCAAGGCATCACTTAAATAGGAGCTGCTTGACACAGTAAGGTCCACCAGAAGATCCTTAAAAGCTACACATCATGCCGAGACCCAAAGGGGGGGGGGTTGAAGGAGAGTTGTTTTTCTGCCACATTGCATCATGCTGATTGATTACCGTTATACAACAGAGACCTTATTTATTATTAATGATTTAATACCAATCATTAAAGATTCTATTGTTCCTTAAAGTCATGTTTCCTAAATGGTTTCAGTGGTTTGTTAACTCGTTGGAATGAGACATGAGAATAATGGGAACAGTTCCCCCCCCAACCTCTGTGTGTGTGTGTAGGGGGCGGGGTCAGCCCCCAGCAGCTAGCAACCATCCACTATCATTACAGCCCCCCAGCAGCTAGCAACCATCCACTGTCATTACAGCTCCCCCAGCAGCTAGCAACCATCCACTATCATTACAGCCCCTCTCAGTAGCTAGCAGCCATCCACTATCATTACAGCCCCCCAGCAGCTAGCAACCATCCACTATCATTACAGCCCCCCCAGCAGCCATCCACTATCATTACAGCCCCCCAGCAGCTAGCAACCATCCACTATCATTACAGCCCCCCCAGCAGCCATCCACTATCATTACAGCCCCCCAGCAGCTAGCAACCATCCACTATCATTACAGCCCCTCCCAGCAGCTAACAACCATCCACTATCATTACAGCCCCTCCCAGCAGCTAGCAACCATCCACTATCATTACAGCCCCCCAGCAGCTAGAAACCATCCACTATCATTACAGCCCCCCAGCAGCTAGAAACTATCATTACAGCCCCTCCCAGCAGCTAGCAACCATCCACTATCATTACAGCCCCCCAGCAGCTAGCAGCCATCCACTATCATTACAGCCCCACAGCAGCTAGAAACCATCCACTATCATTACAGCCCCCCAGCAGCTAGAAACCATCCACTATCATTACAGCCCCCCAGCAGCTAGCAGCCATCCACTATCATTACAGCCCCCCAGCAGCTAGCAGCCATACACTATCATTACAGACCCCCCCAGCAGCAAGAAACCATCCACTAGCATCCACTATCTCCCCCCCCACTACCCCTAACCCTAATTGTCTGTGTGTGACAGGACGGCTCTGGCCCGGTTCAGACAGGCTCAGATGGAGGAGGGGAAGGTCAAGGTAAGTTTTTACTTCCTGTTCTACTGTTTCTACTTCCTGTTCTACTGTTTTACATCATCAATTATGCCTCAGTTCTGTAAATGAAAGTCTCTCTCTCCTGCCTGTCTGTCTCTCACCTGTCTGTCTTTTTAGGAGCGGAGACCTTTTCTGGCGTCAGAGTGTAGTGAACTTCCTAAAGCTGAGAAATGGAGACGGCAGGTACGAACACTTCCTGTAGTTTCTTCTTCTTTAAGACTACAGATAACACTGCAGCTAGAGAGCAGTCCAAAGCTAGCTGCAGCTAACAACAAGCTAGCCCAGCTAGCTGGTCGGCTAGCCGGCTCCCCAGACCGGCCTTTAACTCGTTTGTTTACCTTGTTGAAGCTAGTTTCTATCTTTAATTTAACCAATATTTTTGTATGTGTTGTTAATGATCAAGGGAACGGCTTGTTTTGGGACATGTAGCTAGCTAGCATGCTAGGTCAGTGGCTAACCAATGGGTCATCATGGGGCTGACCTGTTAGCATAGCAGCTGTTAGCATAGCAGCTAGCTGCTGAGGATGTTTTATTATTCATCATGTGTTGTGTTTCAGATCATCAGTGAGATCTCAAAGAAAGTCGCTCAGATCCAGAACGGTGAGAACCCTGTCTGTCTCGCTGACCTGTCTGTCTCGCTGACCTGTCTGTCTCTCTCTAACCTGTCTGTCTCTCTCTAACCTGTCTGTCTCTCTCTAACCTGTCTGTCTCTGACCTGTCTCTCTCTGACCTGTCTGTCTGTCTCTGACCTGTCTGTCTCTTTGACCTGTCTGTCTCTCTGACCGGTCTGTCTGTCTCTGACCTGTCTGTCTGTCTCTGACCTGTCTGTCTCTCTGACCTGTCTGTCTCTGACCTGTCTGTCTCTCGGACCTGTCTCTCTCTGACCTGTCTCTCTCTGACCTGTCTGTCTGTCTCTGACCTGTCTGTCTCTGACCTGTCTGTCTCTCTGACTTGTCTGTCTCTCTGACCTGTCACTCTCTCTAACCTGTCTGTCTCTCTGACCTGTCTGTCTGTCTCTGACCTGTTGTCTGTCTCTGACCTGTCTGTCTCTCTGACCTGTCTGTCTGTCTCTGACCTGTCTGTCTGTCTCTGACCTGTCTGTCTCTGACCTGTCTGTCTGTCTCTGACCTGTCTGTCTGTCTCTGACCTGTCTGTCTGTCTCTAACCTGTCTGTCTGTCTGTCTCTGACCTGTCTGTCTCTGACCTGTCTGTCTCTGGCCTGTCTGTCTCTGACCTGTCTGTCTCTGACCTGTCTGTCTGTCTGTCTCTGACCTGTCTCTCTCTGACCTGTCTGTCTGTCTCTGACCTGTCTGTCTCTGACCTGTCTGTCTGTCTCTGACCTGTCTGTCTGTCTCTCTGACCTGTCTGTCTGTCTGTCTCTGACCTGTCTGTCTCTGACCTGTCTGTCTCTGGCCTGTCTGTCTCTGACCTGTCTCTCTCTGACCTGTCTGTCTGTCTGTCTCTGACCTGTCTCTCTCTGACCTGTCTGTCTGTCTCTGACCTGTCTGTCTCTGACCTGTCTGTCTGTCTGTCTCTGACCTGTCTGTCTGTCTGTCTCTGACCTGTCTGTCTCTGACCTGTCTGTCTCTCTGACCTGTCTGTCTCTGACCTGTCTGTCTGTCTCTGACCTGTCTCTCTCTCTGACCTGTCTGTCTCTCTGACCGGTCTCTCTCTGACCTGTCTGTCTGTCTCTGACCTGTCTGTCTGTCTCTGACCTGTCTGTCTGTCTCTAACCTGTCTGTCTCTCTGACCTGTCTCTCTCTGACCTGTCTGTCTGTCTGTCTCTGACCTGTCTGTCTGTCTCTGACCTGTCTCTGACCTGTCTTGTCTCTGACCTGTCTGTCTCTGACATGTCTGTCTGTCTCTGACCTGTCTGTCTCTCTGACCTGTCTCTCTCTGACCTGTCTGTCTGTCTCTGACCTGTCTGTCTGTCCCTGCCAGCTGGTCTGGGAGAGTTTAAGATCCGAGATCTGAACGATGAGATCAACAAGCTGCTGAGAGAGAAAGGTCACTGGGAGGTCCGGATCCGGGAGCTGGGGGGCCCCGACTACGCTGTAAATATATAATATACTACATATATACACATATATACATATATAATACATACAGGCCCCGACTACGCTGTAAATATATATAATACAATTCATGTGATGCACAGTATATCCATTTTTTGTGTGTGTGTCTCTCTCTCTGTGTGTGTGTGTGTGTGTGTGTGTGCCCATCTCAGCGGGTCGGGCCCCGGATGCTGGACCACGAGGGGAAGGAGGTCCCAGGGAACCGGGGGTATAAATACTTCGGGGCGGCCCGAGACCTGCCAGGCGTCAGAGAGCTGTTTGAGAAGGAGCGTACGTACACGCCTACTTCCTGTTTATAGGCGCCGCCGGCTCATTGGCTCATCATGTGTTCTGATTGGCTGTCTCTGTGCGATCGTGTGTTCTGATTGGCTCTGTGTGATTGTGTGTTCTGATTGGCTCTCGCTGTGTGACCGTGTGTTCTGATTGGCTTTCTCTGTGCGATCGTGTGTTCTGATTGGCTCTGTGTGATCATGTGACAGCCACCCCGGCGCTGAGGAAGACGAGGGCGGAGCTGATGAAGGAAGTGGACGCTGAGTACTACGGCTACAGAGACGAAGACGACGGCGTGCTGCTGCCGCTGGAGGCGCTGCACGAGAAGCAAGGTGCACCTCACTATCCTATCTTATTATATATATATATATATATATATATACATACACATTATCTTATGTATTATAATATATGTATGTATATATAGTATAATATTATATATATATATATATATATATATATATATTCTGGAAGAGTCCATGTGTGTATTAAAGTATAAATGATGTTGGTCTCTGCCAGACTTCTCCACACAGGAGATGGGGGGGGTGGTGTTGTAATGATGTTGTTGTTGTTGTTGTTGTAATGAGTGTTGTTGTTGTTGTTGTAATGATGTTGTTGGTGGTGTAGTGATGTTGTTGTTGTTGTAATGATGTTGTTGTTGTTGTTGTAATGATGTTGTTGGTGGTGTAGTGATGTTGTTGTTGTTGTTGTAATGATGATGTTGTTGTTGTTGTAATGATGTTGTAATGATGTTGTTGTGTAGCTGTGCTGGACGCGGTGCAGCGGTGGAGGACAGAGAGAGAGTCTCGCCTGTCGGGAGACAAACAGGAAGTAGTAGAAGAAGAAGAAGAAGAGAGCATCTACAGCGTCCACAGGGAGGAGGTAACATCTACAGTCGCCTGTTGTCACGGCAACCCTCTGAGATCCACAGTGGACTTCCTGTCAGTGAAGTGTGTGTGTGTGTGCGTGTGTGTGTGTGTGTGTGTGCAGCCAGATGAAGAGGAGAGCCGGGAGGAGCCAGAGGGAGAGGAGGGGGCGGTCACCTTCATCGCCCACGTTCCTGTT
>JAQOOF010000031.1:105000-120000 GCA_029931835.1 Etheostoma nigrum | reverse complement strand
CCCGCCTTGTCGCCATGGCAACGCCAGTCATGGGTACTGTATACTGTATATAACGTCCTCCAGAAACAGGCTTTCTCACTTTTAGTTCAGTTGTTAATATTTTCTAATTTACTGAAAGTTTATAACATCATCATCTTCATCATCATCATCTTCATCTCCATCATCATCTTCTTCATCATCTTCTTCATCAGAAGAGTTCCCGAGCGTTTGAAGTCTTAACGTTGGCTCAGTTTGGGTTTTCAGAAGGTCGTTAACGTGGAGCAGCTGAAAGACCACCACCCCCTGCTGGACATGGTGGAGCACGGCCCCCGACCCCCCCCACGGTCAGTACTCACTCATATATACATATATACATATATATATATATATATATATATATATATATACCCTGCTGGACATGGTGGAGCACGGCCCCCGACCCCCCCCACGGTCAGTACTCACTCATATATACATATATACATATATATATATATATATATATATATATATATACCCTGCTGGACATGGTGGAGCACGGCCCCCGACCCCCCCCACGGTCAGTACTCACTCATATATACATATATACATATATATATATATATATATATATATATATATACCCTGCTGGACATGGTGGAGCACGGCCCCCGACCCCCCCCCACGGTCAGTACTCACTCATATATACATATATATACATATATATATATATATATATATATATATATATACCCTGCTGGACATGGTGGAGCACGGCCCCCGACCCCCCCCCCCACGGCCAGTACTCACTCATACATACATATACATATAAATATATACCCTGCTGGACATGGTGGAGCACTTGGACTTGCTTTTCTCCCAGTCCTGCGAGCGGTTCTGTCTGATATTTTTCATGCTAGAAACTCTGCGGGGGCCCAGACTTTTGCAGACGCCATTTTTGTAGTTTTCTGTTATGTTGAAAGTGTAAATGATGAAATAAAATCTAACTTTTTGTGACATATTATATGAATGTCTAATCTGTCATTTGGGATTTGTCATCTTTTCTTTCTTCTTTATGAACATTAATACACATTTTTACCTGGGGGGGGGGGTGTAGATAGATAGATTGATATATACTGTGTATATATAGATATAGAGAGAGATATCTCCACCCTGCTGCCCCAGTCCCTTCCAGGCTGCTGCCCTCCAACCCCCTCTCCCTCTCTCTCTCTCTCTCTCGCTCTCTCTCTCCTTAACCCTAACTTAGATGTAGACCAACACCTAGGGTTAGACTTACACTTAGACTTATAATTAGACTTAGACCTAGACCTTATTGTTATTTGTTATTATCATCCAACTGCACATTCCCATATCCAGTTGAGTGAGATTCCGTTGCTCTGGGTCTAACAGGTCTGGATTTGGAGGGGGGTCCTAGTAATCTGTGTTTTGTGTTTCAGTCGTCTCCTCTGCCGACGTTTCCCCAAATAGAAGGTATCTAGAAACACTGTCTATTAATACTAAAATCTATTTTAATACATTTAACCCAGACATGAAGGGGGCAAATAAGAGGAAAGAAATGGGATAAATAATGAGCCGTGATGTTTTATTGAGCTCATGTTCTTTAAAAGGAAAAGGTGTTACTGTTACTCACTGACTGCCTGTGTTGCCGTAGCGATCATCCTGTTTGGAGAGCCAATCAGATGGGAGACAAACCTGCAGCTGCTGATTGACGTGCTGCTGACCAATGGGAGTCCGGCTGGCGTGCACGCTCTGGCCGCAGCGCAGCTGCCCGTCCTTGCTTGCAACCTCGACCTCATGTGGATGGCGGAGGCGCCGTCTCCACGGTAACAACAACCACAGGAAGGTGGCAATGGCGATGAATATTGGGCCCGACTAATTATATTAATATTAATCTTCCTAACTGTCTCTTACATGATCACTGACGTAAAGCAACATATCTCTCCTGTGTTACTGTAGGTTATGGGATGTCCCTCTTGTTTTACTGTAGGTTATGGGATGTCCCTCCTGTTTTACTGTAGGTTATGGGATGTCCCTCTGTTTTACTGTAGGTTATGGGATGTCTCTCCTGTGTTACTGTAGGTTATGGGATGTCCCTCCTGTGTTACTGTAGGTTATGATATGTCCCTCCTGTGTTACTGTAGGTTATGGGATGTCCCTCCTGTGTTACTGTAGGTTATGGGATGTCCCTCCTGTGTTACTGCAGGTTTGGTCATGGGATGTTCCTCCTGTGTTACTGTAGGTTATGGGATGTTCCTCCTGTGTTACTGTAGGTTATGGGATGTCCCTCCTGTGTTACTGCAGGTTTGGTCATGGGATGTTCCTCCTGTGTTACTGTAGGTTATGGGATGTTCCTCTGTTTTACTGTAGGTTATGGGATGTCTCTCCTGTGTTACTGTAGGTTATGGGATGTCCCTCCTGTTTTACTGTAGGTTATGGGATGTCCCTCTGTTTTACTGTAGGTTATGGGATGTCTCTCCTGTGTTACTGTAGGTTATAGGATGTCCCTCCTGTTTTACTGTAGGTTATGGGATGTCTCTCCTGTGTTACTGTAGGTTATGGGATGTCCCTCCTGTTTTACTGTAGGTTATGGGATGTCTCTCCTGTGTTACTGTAGGTTATGGGATGTCCCTCCTGTGTAACTGTAGGTTATGGGATGTCCCTCCTGTGTTACTGCAGGTTTGGTCATGGGATGTTCCTCCTGTGTTACTGTAGGTTATGGGAGGTTCCTCCTGTGTTACTGTAGGTTATGGGATGTCCCTCCTGTGTTACTGCAGGTTTGGTCATGGGATGTTCCTCCTGTGTTACTGTAGGTTATGGGATGTTCCTCCTGTGTTACTGTAGGTTATGGGATGTTCCTCCTGTGTTACTGTAGGTTATGGGATGTTCCTCCTGTGTTATTGTAGGTTATGGGATGTTCCTCCTGTGTTACTGTAGGTTATGGGATGTTCCTCCTGTGTTACTGTAGGTTATGGGATGTTCCTCCTGTGTTACTGTAGGTCATGGGATGTTCCTCCTGTGTTACTGTAGGTTATGGGATGTTCCTCCTGTGTTACTGTAGGTTATGGGATGTTCCTCCTGTGTTATTGTAGGTTTTGGGATGTCTCTCCTGTGTTACTGTAGGTCATGGGATGTCCCTCCTGTGTTACTGTAGGTTATGGGATGTCCCTCCTGTGTTACTGCAGGTTTGGTCATGGGATGTTCCTCCTGTGTCTGGAGGCGGTCTACAAGAAGTTGACGGGTCGAGAGCTGCAGTACGAGGCGCTGCTGGGGAAGCCGAGCCTGCTGACGTACCGCTACGCCGAGCGCCAGCTGAGGCTGCAGAACCACGGCCGCGCGCTACGCACCGTCTACGCCATCGGGTAACGGAACCGGAAGTACTGCAGTACCTGTTGTATCTGTAGTAAATGCAGTATCTGTAAACACTCTTTTTGTGGCACTTTTTAACACGCTTTAAAAAACAGTTTGATGCTTCTTTCAACTCTTGTTGTTAACGTTTTGTTTTTGACGTTATTTTCTACAGATATTACGTAGTGTTTATTACGTAGTTTCATGTCTTCTGACACAGACTACAGCGTCTGGTAACCGACCCTTGTCCTTGTTGCCTAGCGATAACCTGATGACGGACATCTACGGAGCTAACCTGTACGACCGCTACCTGAGTCAGCAGGACGCTGCCATGACTACCGCCCCCAAGCTGGTTGCCCAGGCAACGGGCAGTCAGGTGACAATGGCGGTGCCAGAGGAGGAGGAGGGGGGGCTAGTGTCTGCCGCCGCTCAGTGCCGCTCCATCCTGGTACGTACACAAACAACAGGAAGTGACATCAGCCACACAACATCCTGGTACGTACACACACACACAACAGGAAGTGACATCAGCAACACAACATCCTGGTACGTACACACACAACAGGAAGTGACATCATCAACCCAACAGGAAGTGACATTCTCCCCCTCTCTGTCCTCAGGTGTGTACAGGTGTGTATCGCCCGGGTGACGGTAACCAGGTCTCAGAGTCGGTGCTGCACGGCCACAGAGACCTGGTCCTGGACCTGGAGCTGCTGGAGCCGCATCACGTGGTCCAGGACGTGGAGGAGGCGGTGGACCTGCTGCTGCAGGAGAACCTGACCTCTGACCCCTGACACACCTGACCTCTGAGCCTATCTGACACACATGACCCCCTGACACATCTGACACATCTGAGCCATCTGACCCGACTCCACTGATGGTACTAACACACACAGTATCAGTGTGTGCGTGTGTATTAGTACCAACATGATAGTACTAATACACCCAGTATTAGTGTGTGTCTGTGTGTATTAGTACCATAATTATAGTAAAATCAGGAATATTTACTGTGTATTTTACTGAAATAAAATCCTGTAAACGGAAATATCTGAATCTGAGTTTTATTAGAAGAATGTGAACATTGATACAAATATTATAACACTATGATTATTATGAATATATTTGAATATAATGTATATACTTTATGTATATATACAGTGAGGAAAATAAGTATTTGAACACCCTGCTATTTTGCAAGTTCTCCCACTTAGAAATCATGGAGGGTCTGAAATTGTCATCGTAGGTGCATGTCCACTGTGAGAGACATAATCTAAAAAAAACATCCAGAAATCACAATGTATGATTTTTTTAACTATTTATTTGTATGATACAGCTGCAAATAAGTATTTGAACACCTGTCTATCAGCTAGAATTCTGACCCTCAAAGACCTGTTAGTCTGTCTTCAAAATGTCCACCTCCACTCCATTTATTATCCTAAATTAGATGCACCTGTTTGAGGTCGTTAGCTGCATAAAGACACCTGTCCACCCCATACAATCAGTAAGAATCCAACTACTAACATGGCCAAGACCAAAGAGCTGTCCAAAGACACTAGAGACTAAATTGTCCACCTCCACAAGGCTGGAAAGGGCTACGGGGACATGTCCAAGCAGCTTGGTGAAAAAAGGTCCACTGTTGGAGCAATCATTAGAAAATGGAAGAAGCTAAACATGACATGTCAATCTCCCTCGGACTGGGGCTCCATGCAAGATCTCACCTCGTGGGGTCTCAATGATCCTAAGAAAGGTGAGAAATCAGCCCAGAACTACACGGGAGGAGCTGGTCCATGACCTGAAAAGAGCTGGGACCACCGTTTCCAAGGTTACTGTTGGTAATACACTAAGACGTCATGGTTTGAGATCATGCATGGCACGGAAGGTTCCCCTGCTTAAACCAGCACACGTCAAGGCCCGTCTTAAGTTTGCCAATGACCATTTGGATGATCCAGAGGAGTCATGGGAGAAAGTCATGTGGTCAGATGAGACCAAAATAGAACTTTTTGGTCATAATTCCACTAACCGTGTTTGGAGGAAGAAGAATGATGAGTACCATCCCAAGAACACCATCCCTACTGTGAAGCATGGGGGGTAGCATCATGCTTTGTGGGTGTTTTTCTGCACACGGGACAAGGCGACTGCACTGTATTAAGGAGAGGAGGACCGGGGCCATGTATTGGGAGATTTTGGGGAACAACCTCCTTCCCTCAGTTAGAGCATTGAAGATGGGTCGAGGCTGGGTCTTCCAACATGACAATGACCCGAAGCACACAGCCAGGAGAACCAAGGAGGGGGCTCTGGAAGAAGCAGATCAAGGTTCTGGGGGGACCTAGCCAGTCTCCAGACCTAAACCCAATAGAAAATCTTTGGAGGGAGCTCAAACTCCGTGTTTCTCAGCAACAGCCCAGAAACCTGACTGATCTAGAGAAGATCTGTGTGGAGGAGTGGGCCAAAATCCCTTCTGCAGTGTGTCAAACCTGGTGAAGAACTACAGGAAACGTTTGACCTCTGGAACTGCAAACAAAGGCTACTGTACCAAATATTAACATTGATTTTCTCAGGTGTTGGATGGATAAAGAGACTTTATTGATGAAGTCAAACTCCTGCTGTTTAGTTGAAAGTACTTCAAAAGTACTGGAACGCAGTACAGTGCTATAGTAGTATAACTAATTACTCTCAAATTACAGTAACTAGTACTCTATGATATATATTACATTTGGAAAGTATCTATATGTAGATATCTATATATAGATGGATGGATGGATATAGATATAGTCCAGCCCTACTCTGACATAATAGCAGTGTATGTAAATATATGATTTATTTATTTATTATGATGTATTTAAATATAATATAATGAATGATGGCTGTAGTCCACTGGAGAACATCTGGTTTATATTACATATCAGAATGCCACACACACACACGTTTGTGTTATTCAGACTGATGTCTAGGTTTACGTCGGCTCATGGATCCGACCTGCTCAAAATGGCGGCGCCAACAGGACGCCTAGAATCAGGAAGCTAGACACCACCTGCGCCTGCGCAGTGGCTGTCTTTGGGTCCCTGTAAAGATGTCTGAGCAGGCGGGGAGGGAGCGGAGCGGAGGACCCGAAACCAGCGGACAGAACCTGCGACTCTCTGCAACTTAACCGGCTAAGGTAAGGGCGCCGGACCCCGCACAGCCGCTCCGACGGCACCGACCCGCGGCGGAAGGTTCCCGCCGTCAGGTGAGCCGGACTCCCGGCGCTTGGGACCGCGGAGTCCGTAGTAAAGTGTAGGAACAGAGAGCGGGACGCGCAGCGCTGTGGCAGGGGCGTGTCCGCCATCTTGTCTGGAAGTGGCGCCTAAACAGCAGCTGTCGCCCCGCGCCGGGATCGGGCTTACGGCGCGAAATGGCGGTTAATAGCGAAACCTAAGGGCGGCGCGTTGCCCTCCCTGTGTTTTTAGATAACTTTAGCCCGGTTCGGCCCGGCTGTGACCGACACGGAGAGCCGCTGGGTCCGTGTGTTGAGCTCGGCTCCGCTTTGTGTTGTCCCCTCATCCCTCCCCCTTCTCCTCGCTGTTGTTCGGGGAGCCTGCCAGGCGCATGCGCGGCAGCCCAGCGCTGCTTTCTGCGAACGACAACGCTAACATGAGTGTTATTAGTAGTAATTAACGCAGTATAATTACCCAGGTGTTTATCGCAGATACGCCGTCGCCGTGTTCGTCTCCGCCGGTCACCGATCCCTTTGATCGGATTAGAACTTACATTCGTCCGTTTGGCGCCACATTCAGACGGTCCGCGATGTCAACAGCTCCGCCGTTCAAATCAGCCTGTCACCTGTTTACTACAGGAATACTACACGAATACTACAATTACTACACGAATACACTGTCAGTTACTACAGGAATACTACACGAATACTACAGGAAAACTACACGAATACACTGTCAGTTACTACATGAATACTACAGGAATACACTGTCAGTTACTACAGGAATACTACACTTACTACAGGAATACTACACGAATACACTGTCAGTTACTACAGGAATACTACAGGAATACACTGTCAGTTACTACACGAATACTACACGAATACTACACGAATACACTGTCAGTTACTACACAAATACTACAGGAATACTACACGAATACACTGTCAGTTACTACAGAAATACACTGTCAGTTACTACAGGAATACTACACTTACTATAGGAATACTACAGAATACTACACTTACTACACTCGCTATAGGAATACTACAGGAATACCACACTTGCTATAGGAATACTACAGGGTTACTACACTTACTACAGGAATACTACCACTTACTACAGGAATACACTGTCAGGTACTACAGGAATACTACAGTTACTACAGGAATACACTGTCAGTTACTACAGGAATACACTGTCAGGTTTCACTAGAGCCGACCGATATATATAATTTTCCCGATCTATCGGTATCTTATAGTGGTAGATTTATTTTCAAATGTGATGCATCGTCTGTAAAATATAAATCGGCATATCGGATTATTATAACCAAATATTCGGATCGGTTGGGCTCTATGTGAACATGACTAAGTGTTTTATTTTGAAAGTCTGTCTTCCTGTGCTGCAGGTGATGTTTGTTTTATTTTGAAAGTCTGTCTTTCTGTGCTGCAGGTGATGTGTTTCTGTTTTATTTTGAAAGTCTGTCTTCCTGTGCTGCAGGTGATGTGTTTGTTTTATTTTGAAAGTCTGTCTTCCTGTGCTGCAGGTGATGTGTTTCTGACGGGCTGCGGAGATGTCCAATGACAGCCAGCCATCGGTGAAGGGGGAGGCGTCTCCCTCTAGCTCCGCCTCCTCTCAGGACCCGCCCCTTTCCCCCTCCACCACCTCTAAACCACCGGAGCTCCCAGGTACACCTGTCTGTCTCTCTGACCTGTCTGTCTCTCTCTGACCTGTCTGTCTCTCTTTGACCTGTCTGTCTCGCTGACCTGTCTGTCTGACCTTCCTGTCGCTCTCTGACCTTTCTGTCTCTCTATGACCTGTCTCTCTATGACCTGTCTCTCTATGACCTGTCTCTCTATGACCTGTCTGTCTCTCTCTGACCTGTCTGTCTCTCTATGACCTGTCTCTCTCTGACCTGCCTGTCTCTCTGACCTGCCTGTCTGTCTGACCTGTCTGTCTCTCTCTGACCTGTCTGTCTCTCTCTGACCTGCCTGTCTCTCTCTGACCTGCCTGTCTCTCTCTGACCTGTCTGTCTGACCGGCTTGTCTGTCTGACCTTCCTGTCTCTCTCTGACCTGCCTGTCTCTCTGACCTGTCTGTCTCTCTATGACCTGTCTGTCTCTCTATGACCTGTCTCTCTCTGACCTGCCTGTCTCTCTGACCTGCCTGTCTCTCTGACCTGTCTGTCTGACCCGTCTGTCTCTCTGACCTGTCTGTCTCTCTGACCTGTCTGTCTCTCTCTGACCTGCCTGTCTGTCTCTGACCTGCCTGTCTGTCTCTGACCTGTCTGTCTCTCTCTGACCTGCCTTTCTCTCTGACCTGTCTGTCTCTCTTTGACCTGTCTGTCTCGCTGACCTGTCTGTCTGACCTGCCTGTCTCTGTCTGACCTGCCTGTCTCTCTGACCTGCCTGTCTCTCTGACCTGTCTGTCTCTAGATGAGCTGGTCCAGGCTGGGTGGTCTAAGTGCTGGTCTGTCTCTCTCTGACCCGCCTGTCTTTCTCTGACCCGCCTGTCTCTCTCTGACCTGCCTGTCTCTCTGACCTGTCTGTGTCTCTGACCTGTCTGTCTCTAGATGAGCTGGTCCAGGCTGGGTGGTCTAAGTGCTGGTCTCGGAGGGAGAACCGACCCTATTACTTCAACAGATTCACCAATCAGAGCCTGTGGGAGGTGCCGGTGCTGGGCCAGCATGATGTCATCGTGAGTCACCGTTAATCTTTCATTCTTTTTCCCTAGTTAGTTACTGTCTGTCTGTCTCTCTGTCTACCTGTCTCTCTGTCTGTCTGATTGCCTGTCTGCCTGCAGTCGGATCCTTTAGGCCTGAATGCGGCTCCAGCAGAGGGTGGAGCTGGAGAGGGTAACCTTGGTAACGGCCAGAGGAAGAGGAGGATCTCTGAGGAGCAGGGGGCGGGGCCTAACAGCATCAAACGAGTCAAGGTAACAACAACAACCTGGTGATGTCATCAGTCCCCCCCCCCACCTTCTTCTTCTGTTTGTATGAATTTGAACAATAAAGTTTTGGATTAGTTTACGATGTTGGACTTTGGGGGTTGGGTTGAACTAGTGACCGGTGTGTAGGGGATTGTGGGAAACAGAGTCCTGTAATTTAAAATAATGACTTTTTTTTTTTTTTCTTCAGGCGGAGCCGACAACGCCCATTTCTCCCAGCACACCCGGCGCCAAACACTGGAGCTCAGCCCCCGAGGACAAACCGACCCTCCCGGCCACGCCCACAACCCCAAGCCCCGCCCCCGCACCCTACAGGCCAGCTGTGTGAGTGCTGAGGCCACGCCCCCTCTGTCAGCTGTTAACTTCTCTGCTGGTAGCCCATATATAGCCAGCTCGTAGACATTCTGTTGAACCAGTTCTGTGTCTGCAGGATCTACTGGGACCTGGACACCCAGACCAACGCTGTGATCCGGGAACACCCCCCCGCCCACCACCTGCCCCCCCACCCCGAGATCGAGCTGCAGAGAGCGCAGCTCGTCACCAAGCTCCGCCAGCACTACCACGAGCTGTGCCACCAGAGAGAAGGTAGTAATAATAATAATGAGCGTGTGCAGACTGAGCGTGTGCAGACTAAGCAGACTGAGCGTCCAGACTGAGCGTGTCCAGACTGAGCGTGTCTCCTGGGCGCGAGCCGACTGAGCGTGTGCAGACTGAGCGCGTGCAGACTCTACGTGTCTCCTGGGTGTGTGCAGACTGAGCGCGTGCAGACTGAGCGTGTCTCCTGGGCGTGAGCAGACTGAGCGCGTGCAGAATGAGCGTGTCTCCTGAGTGCGTGCAGACTGAGCGCGTGCAGACTCTACGTGTCTCCTGGGTGTGTGCAGACTGAGCGCGTGCAGACTGAGCGTGTCTCCTGGGCGTGAGCAGACTGAGCGCGTGCAGACTGAGCGTGTCTCTTGAGTGCGTGCAGACTGAGCGCGTGCAGACTCTACGTGTCTCCTGAGCGTGTGCAGACTGAGCGCGTGCAGACTGAGCGTGTCTCCTGAGCGTGTGCAGACTCTACGTGTCTCCTGGGTGTGAGCAGACTGAGCGTGTCTCCTGAGCGTGTGCAGACTCTACGTGTCTCCTGGGTGTGAGCAGACTGAGCGTGTCTCCTGGGCGTGAGCAGACTGAGCGCGTGCAGACTGAGCGTGAGCAGACTGAGCGCGTGCAGACTGAGCGTGTCTCCTGGGCGTGAGCAGACTGAGCGCGTGCAGAGTGAGCGTGTCTCTTGAGTGCGTGCAGACTGAGCGCGTGCAGACTCTACGTGTCTCCTGAGCGCGTGCAGACTAAGTGTCTCCTTCCTGTTCCAGGCATCGACCCCCCCCGTGAGTCGTTTAACCGCTGGCTGCTGGAGAGGAAGGTGGTGGACAAAGGTCACGACCCCCTGCTGCCCAGCGACTGTGACCCCGTCATCTCACCCTCCATGTTCAGAGAGGTCATGAACGACATCCCCATCAGGTACGTGTGTGTGTGTGTGTGTGTGTCTCTCTCTCTCTCTCTGTGTGTGCCTGCCTGTCTCTCTGTCTGTGTCTCTCTCTCTCTCTCTCTGCCTGCCTGTCTCTCTCTCTCTCTGCCTGCCTGTCTCTCTGTCACTTTAAACCTGTTTCTGATCAGTTTTTTAATAGTGTGTGTGTGTGTCTCTCTCTCTCTCGTGTGTGTGTGTGTGTGTGTGTGTCTGTCTGTCTGTCTCTCTCTCTTTGTGTGTGTGTGTGTGTGTCTGTCTGTGTGTGTGTGTGTGTGTCTCTCTCTCTGTCTCTCTGTGTGTGTGTGTCTCTCTGTCTCTGTGTGTGTGTGTGTGTGTGTGTGTCTCTCTCTCTCTCTCTCTCTCTCTCTCTCTCTCTCTCTGTGTGTGTGTCTGTCTCTCTCTGTGTGTGTGTGTCTGTCTCTCTCTGTGTGTGTGTGTCTGTCTCTCTCTGTGTGTGTGTCTCTCTCTCTCTGTGTGTGTCTCTCTGTGTGTGTGTGTGTGTCTCTCTCTGTGTGTGTGTCTCTCTCTGTGTGTGTGTGTGTGTGTCTGTCTCTGTGTGTGTGTGTGTGTGTCTCTCTCTCTGTGTGTGTGTGTGTGTGTGTGTGTCTCTCTCTCTCTCTGTGTGTCTCTCTCTCTCTCGTGTGTGTGTGTGTGTGTCTGTCTCTGTGTGTGTGTGTGTGTGTCTCTCTCTCTGTGTGTGTGTGTGTGTGCTCTCTCTCTCTGTGTGTCTCTCTCTCTCTCTGTGTGTGTGCTCTCTGTGTGTGTGTGTGTGTGTGTGTGTGTGTGTGTTACAGGCTGTCTCGTATAAAGTATAAAGAAGAAGCCCGGAAGCTGCTGTTTAAATACGCTGAAGCTGCCAAGAAGATGATTGACTCTAGGTGCGTCCTGACCGACCAATCAGAGCTCCTCCTGCTGATGACCTCATCAGGAAGCTCGAACTCTGAGGGCTGGGATCCTAAAAATGTTCAGCACTGGTTTCCTCAACAATACAACCATACAACCATACAACGATGTCATCAAACAAAATCACACATTATGGCGTAATTTTTACAATCATCGAGTATTGATAATTATTATTTATTACATATATTCATATATTACACGTTTTTATTTATATATACATATAAACATACAGTGAGTAATAAGTATTTGAACACGCTGCTATTTTGCAAGTTCTCCCACTTGAAATCATGGAGGGTCTGAAATTGTCATCGTAGGTGCATGTCCACTGTGAGAGACATAATCTAAAAAAAAATACTCCAATAATAATAAAATAATAGAAATAAATAAAATAGAGAGCCAGACAGAGGAAGGGGAGAGCTGTGAGCTTGATCCATGTAACTCTGTCTCAGGATATCCTATGTAATAAACAGGATTCACACATCAACATCTGAGATTATGACTACTAATTAAATGAACCCTGAGAATGGAGCAGGATTTAGCTGCAACACTGTGTGCGTGTGTGTTTGTGTGGGTGTTCAAATACTTATTTTCCTCACTGTGTATATATATATATATATATATATATATTATATTATATTATATACTGTATGTGTTCTTCATTTCTTTTTAGATGAAACTGATGAAGTAAGTTTCCTTTTGGCGAAAAGGTTATAAGTTAGATCGCAATATGTTTAAAATCGTAATAATATCGTATCGTGGTATAAGTATCGTGATAATATCGTATCGTGGTATAAGTATCGTGATAATATCGTATTGGGAGGGGTCGGCTGAGCCCCCCCCCCACACACACACACATCACCTAAAAGGTATAGAAATGGGTACAAAGCCCTACTAACCTGACCCCTTACCTTTGACCTCTGGCGCCTTCCCTCTGACCCCTGGCTCCTGACTACTGACCTCTGGCTCCTGACTACTGCCCTCTGACTCCTGACCTTTGCCCCCTGACCTCTGCCCCCTGACCCTGCAGGAATGCGAGTCCAGAGAGCAGGAAGGTGGTGAAGTGGAACGCGGAGGACACCATGAGCTGGCTGCGCAGAGATCACTCCGCCAGCAAGGAGGACTACATGGTAACCTCTGACCTCATCATCACTCAGCCAATCACAGCTGTGTGTGTGTGTGTGTGTGTAATGTAATATTGTGTGTGTGTGTTTAAAATGTAACATTGTGTGTGTAATATGTAACATTGTGTGTGTGTGTGTGTGTGTGTGTGTGTGTGTGTAGGACCGTCTGGAGCACCTGAGGCAGCAGTGCGGTCCTCATGTCACCGCGGTGGCCAAAGACTCGGTGGAGGGGATCTGCTCCAAGATCTACCAGCTGTCTGCAGAGTACAGCCGCCGGCTGAGACAGACGCACCTGGGCCTGCTGCAGGACCCGCCCCCTACAGGTACACACACACACACACACCTGGGCATGCTGCAGGACCCCCCCCCCCTACAGGTACACACACACACACCTGGGCCTGCTGCAAGACCCGCCCCCTACAGGTACACAAACACACACACAAACCTGGGCCTGCTGCAGGACCCGCCCACTACAGGTACACACACACAAACACCTGGGCCTGATGCAGGACCCGCCCCCTACAGGTACACAAACACACACACCTGGGCCTGCTGCAGGACCCGCCCCCTACAGGTACAAACACACACACACACACACACACACACCTGGGCCTGCTGCAGGACCCGCCCCCTACAGGTACACACACACCTGGGCCTGCTGCAAGACCCGCCCCCTACAGGTACACAAACGCACACACACACACACCTGGGCGTGCTGCAGGACCCGCCCACTACAGGTACACACACACAAACACCTGGGCCTGATGCAGGACCCGCCCCCTACAGGTACACAAACCAAACACACACACCTGGGCCTGCTGCAGGACCCGCCCCCTACAGGTACACACACACACCTGTGCCTGCTGCAGGACCCGCCCCCTACAAGTACACACACACACACACACACCTACCTGTGCCTGCTGCAGGACCCACCCCCTACAGGTACACACACACACACCTACCTGTGCCTGCTGCAGGACCCACCCCCTACAGGTAAACACACACACACACACACACCTGGGCCTGCTGCAGGACCCGCCCCCTACAGACACACACACACACACACCTGGGCCTGCTGCAGGACCCGCCCCCTACAGACACACACACACACACACACCTGGGCCTGCTGCAGGACCCGCCCCCTACAGACACACACACACACACACCTGGGCCCCCTACAGACACACACACAGCTCATAAGGGGATTTTTTATGTCTTTGGCGTTTTCTTTGAAGGTTTTTTCCTTCTTTTGAAGTGTTTTTTGGTTAACTGTGTCCCCGTGTCTCCGTCCAGATGCGTCCCCGGCGTCCTCCCAGCAGCCCCGGCTGGTCTACTGTTACCCAGTGCGTCTGGCTATCCCTTCCCCCCGCTGCCTCGGGTGGAGCTGCACTTTGAGAACGACATGGCGTGTCTGCGCTTCAAAGGAGAGATGGTCAAAATCAACAGGGGACACTTCAGCAAGCTGGTCAGTCAATCTCTTACTTCCTGCTTCTAGCAGCCAATCAGAGAGCAAGCAGCCAGTAAGAGAGCAACATCCAATCAGGATGCTCAGACGACATTATTTTTGCGT
This sequence comes from Etheostoma nigrum, assembly GCA_029931835.1. NCBI lineage: Eukaryota > Metazoa > Chordata > Actinopteri > Perciformes > Percidae > Etheostoma > Etheostoma nigrum. Next base: position 105,442 of record JAQOOF010000031.1, on the reverse strand, counting down.
GTGTGTGTGTGTGTGTGTGTGTGTGTGTGTGTGTGCTAAGAATATAAACTTGTTGCTAAATATTTCGCCGTACTCCGGGGAATGTTGGAGTTGTTCGGGCTGCAGTGCATGATGGGAAAGCTTCTTCTGCGTGCCTGTCTACCTGTCTGATTGCCTGTCTGTCTACCTGTCTGACTGCGTGCCTGTATGCCTGTCTGTCTGCGTACCTGTCTACCTGTCTGTCTACCTGTCTGTCTGATTGCTTGTCTACCTGTCTGCGTGCCTGTCTACCTGTCTGTCTGATTGCTTGTCTACCTGTCTGCGTGCCTGTCTACCTGTCTGACTGCCTGCCTGTCTACCTGTCTGCGTGCCTGTCTACCTGTCTGCGTGCCTGTCTGACTGTCTGCGTGCCTGTCTACCTGTCTGACTACCTGTCTGTCTGTCTACCTGTCTGTCTCTCCAG
>JAQOOF010000031.1:87500-100000 GCA_029931835.1 Etheostoma nigrum | reverse complement strand
TTTATTAAATAACATTTATTAGGGTTACATAGCTGGTAAAACATTAATATGTTGCCCTAATATGTATTTAGGTTTGGTGTAATTCGGCGTGCGTCCGTAGCGGTTTCCCTTCTCGATCCGACGGGTTCGGAAGTGTGAGAAGACGACGACGGACTTCACGTCTGACGTATTAAATGTTAAATATTAAATAATAAATAATATTCTTGTAACATGAAATTAAAGAAAATATTGTGACTCAAAACAACAAAATCACAACTTTACTGTCTTTGTAAAATAAATGAAGTCTGTTTCCTCTAAGACCCTACCCAGCATCTGGGTCCAGGTACTGCTGGGTCCATCTACTGTTGGTCCAGGTGCCGCTGGGTCCAGGTACCGCTGGGTCCATGTACTGCGGGTCCAGGTGCCGCTGGGTCCATCTACTGTGGGTCCAGGTGCCGCTGGGTCCATCTACTGTGGGTCCAGGTACTGCTGGGTCCATCTACTGTTGGTCCAGGTACCGCTGGGTCCATGTACTGCGGGTCCAGGTACCGCTGGGTCCATCTACTGTGGGTCCAGGTACCGCTGGGTCCAGGTACCGCTGGGTCCAGGTACCGCTGGGTCCATGTACCGCTGGGTCCAGGTACCGCTGGGTCCAGGTAGGACCAGGTACCAGGTAATTGTTTTTAATTTAATAGCTAAAAACAAACATGTTCCAGATTCCCCAACGTCACCCAGGGGCACCCAGCAGTATTTGGCGGTGCCCAGCAGTACCCAGTAGTACCCGACAGTACCCGGCAGTACCCAGCAGTACCCAGTAGTACCCGACAGTACCCGGCGGTACCCAGTAGTACCCGACAGTACCCGGCAGTACCCAGCAGTACCCAGTAGTACCCGACAGTACCCGGCGGTACCCAGTAGTACCCGACAGTACCCGGCAGTACCCAACAGTACCAAGTAGTACTCGGCGGTACCCAGTAGTACCCGACAGTACCCAGTACTACCCGACAGTACCCGGCGGTACCCAGCAGTACCCAGTAGTACCCGGCGGTACCCAGTAATAATAACCCGGTAGCCAGAGCAACTTGCCGTTGGCTTCGGTTAGTTTACGAAAAGATTTGTGAAAAGATTAAAACGCTAAAGCGATTTCTCACACTTCCTAACCTGACACCAGCAGCCGGCTGCCTGCTCTCTGATTGGCTGATGCGTAGGCCTATCAGGCGTCTGTCTCCGTGGGACCCCTGTTGCCTGGCAATGGCGGCAGCAGCCTGTAGATATTGTACAGTTACACTGATGAAGTCTGTTTCCTGTCTGCTGTTGAAATGCGTGGTTTAATTTAACGTTTTAAAGCTGTTGCTGTAATCCCGGATGCTTCTGGTAGAACTGAACCAAAGTGATGAGATCTACATCCTGGACCTGGACCTGTGTGGGCGTCCATTACTTCTTTATTCTGTTTTTATGGCTTTTGCTTATTTTGGCTTTTTGTTGTGCATGAAATCTTTTAAAAGATGTTCGTAAACCTGAACGTGTTTTTCATGAGTCTACGGGGGGGGGGTACGATATCGTGACGATATCACGATACTCATGCCACGATACGATATTATTGCGATTTTAAACGTGTTACAATATTCTGCGATATATTGAAATTTATTACCTTTTTTCCAACTTCTAATTTGTTTAATCTGTTTCATCTAAAAAAAAACTTTTCTGTTTGTTCATCTTCAAGGTTATCGCTGCAGAACGGGACGGATAATAAAAATAAATATATATATATATAGTATATAAAATATATATTGTATAATTTATAATAAAAGATCAGTTCTTGGCGCCTGTGTTTTGATACAGTATCGCCCCCCCCCACTACCGGGCGCAGCGCCATGAAACTTTACCCCCAATTTCCGCCACGGCGTCCCGCCTCCGGAGCAGATGCCGAGCTCCTATTGGCCGGACGCCGGAGAGCTCCGCAGCCACTCAGCACACGGCAGATAGGGCGGGACAGGAAGTGGAACACAGGAACAAAACATAATAAATAAATATAATTTTCAAAATAAAATCATACATGCACTCCACCTTGACCACAGCACAGAGCCGTTCGCCCCCGCATGTAAACAAGCTGCTGGTGGGTTCTGGTTCTGGTTCTGTTCCATGAGGATGGGTCCTCGAGACTTCAGCTGTCAACTGATCCAGACCTGGGGGGTATTGGCAGATGGACGTTAGGTGGAAATTAGAGGTCATTTTAGCAAAGTTTTCTTTAAAGGAGCAGTCCAGCATATCTGGTGCTAAGCTAGCAGTGTGTTTGTGCTAAGCTAGGCTAATGTTGGACTGTCCCTTTAATGTTTCTGGAATGGCAGGAATCTGGTGGTTTGTATAAAATACGTCTCGTAATCACAACATTTGATTCATTTTCATTTCATTATGACTTCTGCTTCTCATAATCTCAAGAAAACTATTTTCTAATTTTTATAATTACTCTAACGAATAAATACGGACAGAAGTTCTGGTGATTAGGAGATGAACGGGTTCCCGACCCCATGACCTTTCCTAACAATAATAATAATAACGAGCTCTTAACTCTGAGGAAATGTGTAAGATGTCCCGATGTGGACGAGTTCTCCGCGTTGATGAAGTCATAATCAATATAATCTGAAGTTTCTTTCTGAGTCTTTATGGTTCAACATTGAGGAAATAATCTCTATGTACTCATCTGTTACAATAGAACCCCATCTGTTACAGTAGATCTCCATCTGTTACAGTAGAACCCCATCTGTTACAATAGAACCCCATCTGTTACAGTAGATCTCCATCTGTTACAGTAGATCTCCATCTGTTACAATAGAACCCCATCTGTTACAGTAGAACTCCATCTGTTACAGTAGATCTCCATCTGTTACAATAGAACCCCATCTGTTACAGTAGATCTCCATCTGTTACAATAGATCTCCATCTGTTACAATAGATCTCCATCTGTCACAGTAGATCTCCATCTGTTACAATAGAACCCCATCTGTTACAGTAGAACTCCATCTGTTACAGTAGAACTCCATCTGTTACAGTAGAACTCCATCTGTTACAGTAGAACCCCATCTGTTACAGTAGAACCCCATCTGTTACAGTAGAACTACATCTGTTACAGTTGAACTACATCTGTTACAGTCGAACTCCATCTGTTAAAGTAGATTTCCATCTGTTAGAGTAGAACCCCATCTGTTACAGTAGAACCCCATCTGTTACAGTAGAACTCCATCTGTTACAGTAGAACCCCATCTGTTACAGTAGAACCCCATCTGTTACAGTAGAACCCCATCTGTTACAGTAGAACTACATCTGTTACAGTTGAACTACATCTGTTACAGTCGAACTCCATCTGTTAAAGTAGATTTCCATCTGTTAGAGTAGAACCCCATCTGTTACAGTAGAATCCCATCTGTTACAATAGAACTACATCTGTTACAGTAGAACCACATCATATATATCTAATGTAGTTCTATTGTAACAGATGTAGTTACAGTATATCCCACTGTGGTACAAATAAAGGTTTTTATACTATATAAACTATATACTGTGTACATATATAGATCGACACACACACACACACACACAGGGAGGTACTGTACAGAAAGAGACTAGTCTTATTTTGGAGCGCCGGCCGGAAGTTGACCCCCCCCCCCCCCGCTGAAAAACAAAACAAAAATGTTTCTTTGGATTTTGGAAATTCTGCTTTTATTCTGAAAGTGGACCGGAAAAGATTAATGAGGAAGTAGAATGTAATTTCCTGAAAACAAACGGAAAGAAATGGTCAGTTTAAGTGATCGATAATCTGTTTAAATGATCGATAATCTGTTTAAATAATCGATAATTAGTTTAAAAGATCGATAATCAGCAGATCAGGAAACATCCGGGGTGTCTGTCCGCGCGCTGACTCACGGTAACAACATCCGCTCCGTTAGCTTTAGCCGCTGTTAGCCTAGCGGAGTTAGCTCGGTTGGGACCGGGTCAGGACCGCTGTTAGCCTAGCGGAGTTAGTTCGGTTGGGACCGGGACAGACCGGGTCAGGACAACTGTTAGCCTAGCGGCGTTAGCTCGGTTGGGACCGGGTCAGGACCGTTTGTATGATGGGCGCTCACCGCGGAGAGGGAGGCCGGGACTGGCTGCAGCAGGACGGGCCGGAGCAGCGCGACCACAGCCCGGTAAGACCCGATGCTAGCACTTAGCACCTAGCATAGCATAGCTAGCTAGTTGATGTACTCGATACTTTGATGGATCAGTTATGTAAATATTCTGTGTATCTTTGATAACATAATTAGATATTTCTGATGTAAAGTTGATAATAACATCACATAAAGCTTTGCTACATAATTTACAATATTTATATACATATTTGTATATATAGATATCTGTATATATTATATACAGTGAGGAAAATAAGTATTTGAACACGCTGCTATTTTGCAAGTTCTCCCACTTAGAAATCATGGAGGGTCTGAAATTGTCATCGTAGGTGCATGTCCACTGTGAGAGACATAATCTAAAAAAACATCCAGAAATCACAATGTATGATTTTTTAACTATTTATTTGTATGATACAGCTGCAAATAAGTATTTGAACACCTGAGAAAATCAATGTTAATATTTGGTCCAGTAGCCTTTGTTTGCAGTTCCAGAGGTCAAACGTTTCCTGTAGTTCTTCACCAGGTTTGACACACTGCAGAAGGGATTTTGGCCCACTCCTCCACACAGATCTTCTCTAGATCAGTCAGGTTTCTGGGCTGTCGCTGAGAAACACGGAGTTTGAGCTCCCTCCAAAGATTCTCTATTGGGTTTAGGTCTGGAGACTGGCTAGGCCCCCCCAGAACCTTGATCTGCTTCTTCCAGAGCCCCTCCTTGGTTCTCCTGGCTGTGTGCTTCGGGTCATTGTCATGTTGGAAGACCCACCTCGACCCATCTTCAATGCTCTAACTGAGGGAAGGAGGTTGTTCCCCAAAATCTCCCAATACATGGCCCCGGTCCTCCTCTCCTTAATACAGTGCAGTCGCCCTGTCCCATGTGCAGAAAAACACCCCCAAAGCATAATGCTACCCCCCCATGCTTCACAGTAGGGATGGTGGTCTTGGGATGGTCCTCATCATTCTTCTTCCTCCAAACACGGTTAGTGGAATTATGACCAAAAAGTTCTATTTTGGTCTCATCTGACCACATGACTTTCTCCCATGACTCCTCTGGATCATCCAAATGGTCATTGGCAAACTTAAGACGGGCCTTGACATGTGCTGGTTTAAGCAGGGGAACCTTCCGTGCCATGCATGATTTCAAACCATGACGTCTTAGTGTATTACCAACAGTAACCTTGGAAACGGTGGTCCCAGCTCTTTTCAGGTCATGGACCAGCTCCTCCCGTGTAGTTCTGGGCTGATTTCTCACCTTTCTTAGGATCATTGAGACCCCACAAGGTGAGATCTTGCATGGAGCCCCAGTCCGAGGGAGATTGACAGTCATGTTTAGCTTCTTCCATTTTCTAATGATTGCTCCAACAGTGGACCTTTTTTCACCAAGCTGCTTGGACATGTCCCCGTAGCCCTTTCCAGCCTTGTGGAGGTGGACAATTTTGTCTCTAGTGTCTTTGGACAGCTCTTTGGTCTTGGCCATGTTAGTAGTTGGATTCTTACTGATTGTATGGGGTGGACAGGTGTCTTTATGCAGCTAACGACCTCAAACAGGTGCATCTAATTTAGGATAATAAATGGAGTGGAGGTGGACATTTTGAAGACAGACTAACAGGCCTTTGAGGGTCAGAATTCTAGCTGATAGACAGGTGTTCAAATACTTATTTGCAGCTGTATCATACAAATAAATAGTTAAAAAATCATACATTGTGATTTCTGGATGTTTTTTTTAGATTATGTCTCTCACAGTGGTCATGCACCTACGATGACAATTTCAGACCCCTCCATGATTTCTAAGTGGGAGAACTTGCAAAATAGCAGCGTGTTCAAATACTTATTTTCCTCACTGTGTATATATATATATATAATGTTTGTGTGTGTGTGTACTCTGAACAAAGTTGTTTCTGAATCATCAGCACCGAAGCTTAAATGATATAATAACAATAATACTACTACTAATAATATTAATACTACTTCTACTTGTTTAGAATCCGTGGAACATGATGATCAAACACAGACAGATCCACAGACGAGGACGCCGCTCACACATGGCCGTCAGGTCAGTCATCTTCATCACTCATCTTCAGCTCTTCATCTTCATCTCATCTTCATCACTTCATCTCTTCATCTTCATCACTTCATCTCTTCATCTTCATCACTTTATCTTCATCACTTCATCTTCATCACTTCATCTTCATCTCTTCATCTTCATCTCTTCATCACTTCATCTTCATCACTTCATCTTCATCACTTCATCTTCCTTTTTTATTATCATTTTTAAATTTTACATGTTAAACATTCATTGAACAGTTTGGCATCAGGAGAAAGTTAAATAATAAAAACATAAAATAAATAAATAAAACATCCTTTCTATGCAGTGAATATATAATAAATATAAAAATATATACAAATGAATAAAAATTAGAAGAGTGGATTAAAATATAAACATGGAGAACATAAAATACAGATGAGATGGGCTAAGGCTCCTTAAAGTCTTGAGTAGATCAGCCATGTAGGTAGTTTTCTTCCTGTTAATGTTCGGATAGACTCACTCACTCCTGGAGTAAAAGCTGGTCGCGGTTTAGCAGATTTAGCTTTATGGATATGACATTTCCCTCGTAGAATTAGTAAATTGACAATCCTCTGTAATTTTTTGTGATCATATTTAATAATAACATCTTTTGCTTCTAATTTAATTTGGCGATTCTTTTGAATATTTAAATCATTTTCCATTTTTTCCCAGAATTCCCCAGAGAGCCGACACTCCCAGAATAGATGTATAATACTTTCTTCTTCAGTTTTACAAAGTTTACATTTCCTATCCGCAGCAGAATCTTGAGATAGATTAGTTAGTGGGGTAAATATATTAGTTAGTGGGGTAAATATATTAGTTAGTGGGGTAAATATATTAGTTAGTGGGGTAAATATATTAGTTAGTGGGGTAAATATTCTGCAGTGTTTACAAATGTAATGCTTCACTGTATTGTATTGGATGGTGCAGCTTATATGCCCAGTAGCCATAAAACCAGCTGGAGTTTCATTTATAATTTGGCTCAATCCTTTTTTTAAACGTCTGGCAATAATGAATGAAAGTATTTTATAATCTCCATTTAGCGATGTTCTAGGATAACATAAAGATCTTTATCTGGTTTGGGGAGTAAGGTTCTTACACCCTGCTCATTATCGATGCAATCTCTTAGCGTGGTAAACAATGGACTTTCACTCATGTTCCAGAAGCGTCTGTAAAACCCGACAGGAAGACCCTCCGGTCCCGGAGAGTTCCCTTTCTCATATTTACAGCTTCAAGAGTTTCAGATTTTAAGATTTATCAGTCTGATTTAAATTCATCAAATTGTGAGATACATTTTCTAATTTTGCTGATGTGTGTGTGCGTGTGTCGTGTGTGTGTGTGTGTGTGTGTGTGTGTGTGTGTGTGTGTGTGTGTGTGTGTGTGTGTGTGTGTGTGTGTGTGTGTGTGTGTGTGTGTGTGTGTGTGTGTGTGTGTGTGTGTGTGTGTGTGTGTGTGTGTGTGTGTGTGTGTGTGTGTGTGTGTGTGTGTGTGTGTGTGTGTGTGTGTGTGTGTGTGTGTGTGTGTGTGTGTGTGTGTGTGTGTGTAGCTACACTGACCCCCAGGTGTCTATGGATCTGTTGAGGGCGGTGCTTCAGCCGAGCTTCAACGATGACATCATGGCTGTGTTCAGGAAGTACCAAAAGGTAAACAGCAGGCGGATTCTTCATGATTGACAGCTGGGATATTGGGACTCCCGATTGGTTGGCTGGGTGTGTGGGCGGGACTTTGATACTAGAGGCCTGTACTATTATTATTCTTATTATTATAAGTATACAAGTGATCCACCGCGGTGTAACCTGCAGTCACCTGGGTGGTGTGATGATGTCATCTGGTTGTTTGGCTGCAGCTGTTTGACAAAGCTGCGGAGAACGTGAAGGAGAACGTGGGAGACGACGTTCACACCGACCAGCTGATCAGAGAAACCTGCAGGAACGCTCTGGAACATGTGAGCTCACTTCCTGTCTCTCTCACACACACACACAGACACACGCACACACACACACACACACACAGATACACACACAGAGAGACACACACAGACGCTGCAGTAGTGCGTTGTTGTGGATTGGCTGTGACATCACAGCGTCTGTGTGTGGTCACTATGGTTTCCTGTGATGTCATCCCCAGGCCAAACAGCTGTTTCCAGAGGGTGAGGCGAAGAGGGCGGGACCCGAGGCTGCCATCAAGGTAGGATTGACCAATGAGAAGCTGCTGTGGTTGTGGGTCTGGTTGTGATGGTTGTGTGTTTCTGTCAGAGGTCCAGAGCTGCTGATGAAGACTACAGTCAGAGAGGAAGCCCCCCCCCCAAGAAGGTACCCCCCCATTGTCATGACTACCTCATTTAGTACACCCCACCCCATCGTCATGACTACCTCATTTAGTCACATATCTGATTGGATATCAGTTCCTATTGCACATTAACTGTGTGTGTGTGTGTGTGTAGAGAAGAGCTCGTCCTGCAGCTGCAGCCTCCTCTGATCGACCTCACACCTTCTCCACTCAGTGAGTATCTGACACACACACACACACGTGAAGTCACCGCCAGAGTCAGCTGACTAACTGTGATGTCATCATGTCCAGAGTCAGCTGACTAACTGTGATGTCATCATGTCCAGAGCAGCTGACTAACTGTGATGTCATCATGTCCTCAGAGTTAAGGTGAAGTCTGAGCCTGTGAAGAAAGACGGACCAAAGGTGAGTCAGCACATCCTCCTGATATAATATTAATAGTTAGATTGTGTACAGTATATATACATACTGTACATATATGTGTATATTATATATGTACAGTGTATGTATATATATATGTGTGTATACTGTACACATATATCATACTATATTTGTTATATATATATATATATATGTGTGTGTTCCAGTGGGATCCGTCCAGACTGAATGAATGCAGCACGTTTGTTCTCGGCTCCAGAGCCAACAAGTGAGTTATCACCGTGGAAACGTCATCTGTGTGGAGGGGGGAGGGGCATAGATGAACACCAGCAGGGTTACGCCCCCCAGGACCAGGAAGTGAGTCATGATGTGTTGTGATGTCACTGCAGGGCGTTGGGGATGGGCGGGACCAGAGGACGCATCTACATCAAACACTCAGATCTCTTCAAGGTGACATCACACTCCCAGGGTGACATCACACTCAGATCTCTTACACTAACTAAGACCCAAAAGTGAAATTGTGTTTGTGTCTCTCTCTCTGTGTGTGTGTCTCTCTCTGTGTGTGTGTGTGTGTGTGTCTCAGTATGCAGCAGATGCGAAGGATAAGCAGTGGTTGGCAGAGAGACATCACATGAGAGCAACAGGAGGGAAGATGGTGAGTCCTACTGCACCTGAACACATCATCATCATCATCCTCCTCATCTTTCTGTTCACGTTTTCTCTGTGTGTGTGTCAGGCCTACCTGCTGATCGAGGAGGACATCCAGGATCTGTCTCGCAGTGATGAGTATAAGTGAGTCTCTCTTCCTCTAATTATGATTTTTATCTTCATTAATCATGTTCTTACACCACGATGCCGGAGATTAGAACATGCTAACCCGTTATAGTACACACACTAACTCATTTATAGTTGAGACCAACACAAACAAGCTTTTATTTCTCTTTTTAATATTTTGGACTCTTTCCCAGACATCGATCGTGTCATTCATACCGAACAAACCCGCCTGTAGTAGTCTTACTGCTTATTTTAATGGTAGAAACACAAGAAAAATGACCAAGTCTTGCAGCAGGACTGTCTCCGTGGTAACGGTCGCTGTGTCTGTCTGTATAGGGACTGTCCGGACATCCAGATGTCGGAGCTGAAGCCGTTCTCCGTCCCTCTGTGGATGGTGGAGAAGATGCAGAGAGCCATGGAGGCTCAGAGAGACGCTGACATCTGATTGGTTCATTGTTTCACTGTTTTTATTTCTGATGTTTTTAAATAAAATAAAAAGAATAAAAACTCCAAATGCTGCGTGCTGTGACATCACACACTTTATTTACAAAACAACCCATAGTGAAACAGGAAGTGACATCATCACTCGATGCCTTCCTGTTTGTCTTTGATGGCGACTCTGAAGCGTTCCTCCAGCAGAGACAGCTCGCTGATCAGGTCGGTGATGGCGTTCGTAAACGCTTCCTTCAAAATAAAACACAGAGACAGAGTGTGTGTGTGTACCTGTGGATTGTAGTCTGGGGTGTGTGTGTGTGTACCTGTGGATTGTAGTCTGGGGTGTGTGTGTGTGTACCTGTGGATTGTAGTCTGGTGTGTGTGTACCTGTGGACTGTAGTCTGGGGGGGGGGGGGTGTGTGTACCTGTGGACTAGTCTGGGGTGTGTGTGTGTACCTGTGGATTGTAGTGTGTGTGTGTACCTGTGGATTGTAGTGTGTGTGTGTACCTGTGGATTGTAGTGTGTGTGTACCTGTGGACTGTAGTCTGGGGGGGGGGGGGTGTGTACCTGTGGACTAGTCTGGGGTGTGTGTGTGTACCTGTGGATTGTAGTGTGTGTGTGTACCTGTGGATTGTAGTGTGTGTGTGTACCTGTGGACTGTAGTCTGGGGGGGGGGGTGTGTACCTGTGGACTGTAGTCTGGGGTGTGTGTGTGTACCTGTGGATTGTAGTGTGGGTGTACCTGTGGACTGTAGTCTGGGGGGGGGGGTGTGTACCTGTGGACTGTAGTCTGGGGTGTGTGTGTGTACCTGTGGACTGTAGTCCGGTGTTGTCTGCACTCTGATGACGATTTTGTGTTCCAGAGGATGAGGAACTTTATAACCAGCAAACAGAACCTGAGGATCCTTCAACAGCTGACTGAGAGAGACACACACACAGGTTCTGAGTTTTTTTTTTTTTTTTACATAATCAGAATCTCTTATTGTGAAAAGCCAAGTCCAGATGGTGTGTGTGTGAGGGTACTCTCCAACCAGACTGCAGTTACAGCTTCTTTGAGAAAATACTTGTGCTGTTAGCATTGTGTTGTTAACCTGATGTTAGCCCTTCTAACCTGTTGTTAGCATTGTGCTGTTAGCATTGTGTTGTTAGCGCTGTGTTGTTAGCCCTTCTAGCCTGCTGTTAGCATTGTGTTAACCTGATGTTAGCCCTTCTAACCTGTTATTAGCGCTGTGTTGTTAGCCCTTCTAGCCTGCTTTTAGCATTGTGATGTTTGCCCAGCTAGCCTGCCTTTAGCCGTGTTGTTAGCCTGCCGTTAGTGCCGTGTTGTAGCCTGTTAGCCTGCCTTTAGCCGTGTTGTTAGCCTGTCTTTAGCCGTGTTGTTAGCCTGCCTTTAGCCGTGTTGTTAGCCTGCTAGCCTATTAGCCTGCCTTTAGCCGTGCTGTAGCCTTTTAGCCTGCCGTTAGCGCCGTGTTGTAGCCTGTTAGCCTGCCTTTAGCCGTGTTATTAGCCTGTTAGCTTGTTAGCCTGCCGTGTTGTAGCCTGTTAGCCTGCCTTTAGCCGTGTTGTTAGCCTGCTAGCCTGCCTTTAGCCGTGCTGTAGCCTGCCTTTAGCCGTGCTGTAGCCTGTTAGCCTGCCGTTAGCGCCGTGTTGTAGCATGTTAGCCTGCCTTTAGCCGTGTTGTTAGCTTGTTAGCCTGCCGTTAGCGCTGTGTTGTAGCCTGTTAGCCTGCCGTTAGCTTGCCGTGTTGTAGCCTGTTAGCCTGCCTTTAGCCGTGCTGTAGCCTGTTAGCCTGCTAGCCAGTTAGCCTGCCTGTTAGCCTGTTAGCTCTTACGCTCGGATGATGTTCCCCAGCGTGTGGTCCTCCTTGTTCAGGGTGAAGAGACAGGCGTTGGGGACCTTGGTGTCCTTGGTGATGCAGATCTTCTTCTCTCCTTCGAACAGCAGGAACGACTCGAAGGCGGGAGGCGCGTTCATCTTCTCTCCGGTCGCAGGATCAACAGGAACCACTGGGTCGGAGCGGAGGATTAACAGGAAGCACTGGGTCGGAGCGCAGGATCAACAGGAACCACTGGGTCGGAGCGCAGGATCAACAGGAAGCGCGCCGCCGCCGCCTCCTCCTCCTCCTCCTCCTCCTCCTCCTCCTCCTCCTCCTCCTCCTTCTTCTTCTTCTTCTCCTCCTCCTCCGTAGGGCTCCAGCACCATCACTGCCTCCTGCTGGTGGAGGCAGTCGCCAGTCTCCTCTAAATTTATCTTAATTTATCCCATCACAGCTTTTTAATTACACCGCTGACTTTCAACAATATAACTTTTATTTATATATATATATATATATATATATATATATATATATATATATATATATACACACAGTCTATGTGTGACTGATTTTGCTGCTGTAACACCGTAATTTCCCTTTT
>JAQOOF010000031.1:0-82500 GCA_029931835.1 Etheostoma nigrum | reverse complement strand
GATGCCAGTGCAACCATTTCTAACCATCTAAACTGTAGTAGGGTTTAAATCAAACTCGCGACAACAATAGTGACAAGTAGGCGAATGCATGTTAATAAAAATAAAGCAGAACACATGCAGAAGACAACGGAATAACTGTTAAACACGTTTATTTCGGATCAGACGGCAGCTGATTTGACACATGAGACTCCAGGATTAATCTTAGCCTGGCTGTTAGCCTGCTCTGGACCAGGCTAGCCGCAAAGAATAAATCTCCATGGTTACTTGGCTGGGCTTAATTCAATCTGGTTTCGTGCAACCGAGTCAAAGCTAAATTCATCCAGGATAACTTGAATATCTCGGCTTAATCCCTTATCCTAGTTTCGTGCAACAGGCCTCTGTTGTTGTTGTTGTTGTTGTTGTTACTGTGCCACGATGACAACCACAGAAGAAGTTATTGGATGCAAATAACTTCAGTTGGTAGAGTAATGGCGTGTGAGACAAAGCTGCTGGACCTGGACCAGGACCTGGACCAGAGATGTGACCCATGGTCAGAATATCATAGTTCATAAAAATGCAGCTCAGTGACGAAATCCACGGTTAGGGTTACCTGCTGTGTAGCGTGTTATTAGTTAGCCTGGTTAATCCAGTTGCTACTGTAGCTAATGCTAACGCTAGCTGCTGTGTAGCGTGTTAGCTACAGTAGCAACTGGATTAACCAGGCTAACGCTAGCTGCTGTGTAGCGTGGTGTTAGCTACTATAGCAACTGGATTAACCAGGCTAATGCTAGCTGCTGTGTAGCGTGTTAGCTACAGTAGCAACGGGATTAGCCTTGGCTAATGCTAGCTGCTGTGTAGCGTGTTAGTGTTTTTAGCGTGACGTGCAGCCATGTTTCTCTTCGTCTAACGTCTGTTGGAGCAGCAGACGTTATATTTGGTCTGGTCCATAACGGGCCGATCCAACAGCTACAGCAGGAGAGGGACGGAGCAGGACGCCGTTAGAAAGTCAACTAACATCAACTAATAATCACCATAATGAATCGGGATTTCAATATTCATCAAAATAATCGTGATTGTCATTTTGGCCATAATCGTGCAGTCCTAGAAGACCCCCTGTCTGTCTCTGAAGACCCCCTGTCTGTCTCTGAAGACTCCCTGTCTGTCTCCTGTCTGTCCAGATGTCAGGTGACCACGGGATTTCAGCGTTTCCAGAATCAGATAATCTCTTCAAATGGATCGGGACGATCAACGGAGCTCAGGGGACGGTATGTACGCACACGGGGGGGGGGGGTGCTGTCTGTCTGTCTGTCTCTCTGACCTCGTCTTTCTGTCTCTCAGGTGTACGAGGGCCTGCGGTACCGCCTGTCCCTGGAGTTCCCCCCCGGGTACCCGTACCAGGCTCCGCGGGTGAAGTTTGTGACTTCCTGTTTCCACCCCAACGTGGACGAGCAGGGCTTCATCTGCCTGGACATCCTGAAGGACAAGTGGTCGGCGCTGTACGACGTCCGGTCCGTCCTGCTGTCCATCCAGAGCCTGCTGGGAGGTAATGCTGACTCGGCATTATGCAACACGCTGACTCGGCATTATGCAGCACGCTGACTCGGCATTATACAGCTGTCCACCCAGAGCCTGCTGGGAGGGAATGCTGACTCAGCATTATACAGCACGCTGATTCGGCATTATACAGCTGTCCACCTAGAGCCTGCTGGAGCTAACGCTGACTCGGCATAATGCAGCACGCTGACTCTGCATTATACAGCTGACCACCCAGAGCCTGCTGGGAGGGAATGCTGACTCAGCATTATACAGCACGCTGACTCGGCATTATGCAGCAGCACGCTGACTCGGCATTATACAGCTGTCCACCCAGAGCCTGCTGGAGCTAACGCTGACTCGGCATTATGCAGCACGCTGACTCGGCATTATACAGCTGTCCACCCAGAGCCTGCTGGGAGGGAATGCTGACTCAGCATTATATAGCACGCTGACTCGGCATTATGCAGCAGCACGCTGACTCGGCATTATGCAGCACGCTGACTCTGCATTATCATTATGCAGCAGCACGCTGACTCGGCATTATACAGCTGTCCACCCAGAGCCTGCTGGAGCTAACGCTGACTCGGCATTATGCAGCACGCTGACTCGGCATTATACAGCTGACCACCCAGAGCCTGCTGGGAGGGAATGCTGACTCAGCATTATACAGCACGCTGACTCGGCATTATGCAGCAGCACGCTGACTCGGCATTATGCAGCACGCTGACTCGGCATTATCATTATGCAGCAGCACGCTGACTCGACATTATACAGCTGTCCACCTGTGTCTGGTGTTATAAGCGTTGTCATGGCAGCGTTGAAGGGGGGTGATGCGTCCAGTATGGGACCTGGTCTTCCAGGACTTTTCTCATGAAGTGGATGTTACTTTAAGAGGATCCGAGGAATTCATCTGTTTTTAATAATCTGATGTTTTTAATGTTTTTGTTGCAGAGCCGAACAACGAGAGCCCTCTGAACACAAGAGCTGCAGAACTCTGGAGCGACCAGGACGGTGAGACATGACTCGGCAGAACAATTAGTGACGACTCGGCAGAATGACAACTAACCGAAGTTAATTAATATTTGTGTTCTTGTGGCCTTAGCCCTGAGGCGAGAGCAGCCGGGGCTGATGGGAGTTGTAGTTTCTAACGTCTGTTTTGTTTCTTTCAGCCTTTAAAGCTCATCTACACTCGACCTTCCAGAAGTGAAGACGCTCCTCC
The DNA here is from genome assembly GCA_029931835.1 of Etheostoma nigrum. NCBI lineage: Eukaryota > Metazoa > Chordata > Actinopteri > Perciformes > Percidae > Etheostoma > Etheostoma nigrum. The sequence goes on along the minus strand of JAQOOF010000031.1, from coordinate 79,766 downwards.
TTTTATCTCCTTCTGTTTGTCTTCTGTGTTTGTACAATATTTTTATGTTTGTTCAAAGTGTTGTATCAATAAAGTTCTTACATCAGCACACACTGACTGTTAATCTTTAGCGTAAAGAGATCTAAATAGATCAAGGGGGACCGACCTGTGTTGGGGGGAGGACCTGTTTGTGTGTTAAACGCAGGTCACACGTATTAGATTTACACCCGACATCAATGCACATAAACATTAAAGTGTACAACATACACATGTATGTAGATACATACTGTATGTGTGTGTGTGTGTGTGTGTGTATATATATATACCTATACATCTATGTACTGTGTATCTGTATAGATATGTGTATACAATACTACAGGCCAGAGGTTTGGACCCCCCTTCTCATCCAATGCGTTGCCTTTATGTTCATGACTGTTTCTGTTGTAGATCACTCAAGGCCAGGCAGCTTTATCTGGAGACCACATTCAGCAACAGGGCGATTCAAAGGGCTTTACACAAAATCAGTTACACATAACAGATAAAACGCGTATATTAAAGTAGAAACGGTTAAAAATACAAACATTAAGACACAACATAAAAATAGAAGTTACAGTGCAGCGTAAGAAATTAAACACTAGAACTGCACGCAGTTACACTGGGGTCCAAGCCTCCCCGCACCAGTTGACCCGGGCAGCGCACGCAAGCGGAACCCAAAGCGAAGCGGCGGGGGGGCAGACGTCGGGAAATACGGAGAGGCGCTCGTAACGGTACAGATTGATAGCGCAATGACCCAGAAAAACTCTGGTCTCCTAGGCTGGATACAAAACCTTGATAAGAAGGCCCAAAATTGTCTACGTTGATAATAGCGCCCCCTAATGGCCTATCTTTACCAATGCTGGTACAGAGCCTCCGGGCGGCATGCCAAACGTCACAGGTTTGGTGTTTGTTGGCATTTATTGTGGCAGAGATAATGCAATTGCAAATTTCCCATTTATATGCATTTAAATAGAGTGTTTTGACGAAACCAATAAATGTTGATTATAGCGCCCCCCTAATGGCTTATCTTTACCTAATTTGGTACAGAGCATTGGGGTGGCATGGTCAACACTGCCCACAGGGAGACCTGTAAAGACCCCGTTACAGTAGTCCAGTCTACTGAAGATGACAGCATGGTCTCCAGTTGACCCATGAGTCCTTTAACCCTTGATATATTCTTAAGGTGATAATAGGCTGACTTTGTAATTGTCTTAATGTGGCTGTTAAAGTCCAGATCAGTTACCATGACTACACCAAGATTTCTGGCTTTGTCTGTTGTTTTCAACATTGTTGTTTGAAGCTGAGCGCAGACTTTTAATCATTCCTCTTTTGCTCCAAAAACAACCACCTCAGTTTTTCCTTCATTTAATTTAAGAAAGTTCTGGCACATTCAGCCGTTAATTTGTTCGATGCACTTAGTCAGTTTTTGTATTGGACTATAGTCCCCTGGCGATAAGGTTATGTAAATTTGTGTGTCGTCCTTGTAACTATGGTAACTTATTTAGTTGTTTTCCATAATCTGGGCCAGTGGAAGCATGTAGATGTTAAACAGAAGAGGCCCCAGAATGGAGCCTTGGGGAACTCCGCACGTCATATTTGTATGCTCAGATGTATAATTACCTATTGATACAAAGTAAGCCCTATTCTGTAGGTAGGATTAGAACCAGTTTCGTACTGAGCCAGAAAGTCCAACCCGGTTCTCCAATCGGTCTAGTACCATGTCGTGGTCGACCGGGTCCAATGCAGCGCTGAAGGCATCAGAACTATGAATGAACACGTGTGGAGTTATGGACTTGACAAAAAAGTGAAATAACTGAAAACATATCTTATATTCTAGTTTCTTCAGAGTAGCCCCCCCCCCCCACCCGACCCGGACCAGTACTTGGTAACCCCCCTACCCGACCCGGCCCAGTACACAGCACGCTGGCTGGCAACACGCCGCCATCTTGTTGGAGACAACCTCGACCTCCATCAGCTCCTCCAGGGTGACGTCAGGGTCGTCCGGGTCGCCGTGACCTTCGACCCACGCCGGCTGGGTCGCCTCCACCTCCCAGAACGCCACAGGAACCTGAACCAGACCATTAGAGAGCAACAGGAACCAGAACCAGACCATTAGACAGCAACAGGAACCAGAACATTTAGATGGTATGCTAACGGCAGGTGATGCTTGGTAGCATTAAAATGAATGGGAGTCAATGGGATGCTAACGACAGGTGATGCTTGGTAGCATTAAAATGTATGGGAGTCAATGGGATGCTAACGACAGGTGATGCTTGGTAGCATTAAAATGAATGGGAGTCAATGGGATGCTAATGGGAGGTGATGCTTGGTAGCATTAAAATGAATGGGAGTCAATGGGATGCTAACGGCAGGTGATGCTTGGTAGCATTAAAATGAATGGGAGTCAATGGGATGCTAACGGCAGGTGATCCTTGGTAGCATTAACACCTCCATTTCTTTCACTGTCTATGGTCTCACTCTCAGCTGCAGCTCGGTCAGCAGGGCCTCCAGTCCTGCGATGTGATTGGTCAGATCTGGGCTCGGCTGCTCCTCCAGGGTCACCCACGGCGCTTGGACCAACGCCACCCGGGCTGCCACGCCCACCACGCCATCAGTACACCCTGGAGAGACAGACAGGCAAACAGACAGACAGACAGACAGACAGACAGACAGACAGACAGACAGACAGACAGAGAGGAGTTTAAGTTATTACTTGAAGAAGTTTCAGTTGTAGAAGGATTTGCTGGTTTAAGACTTCCCGGGGGGAAGGGAGGAAAGAAGGAAGGAAAAAAGGAAGGAAGGGAGGAAAGAAGGGGGAAAGGAAGGAAAGAAGTAAGGAAGGGAGGAAAGAAGGAAGGAAGGGAGGAAACACAGTAACACATGGCTGAGCCAATCAGAGAGCTTTCACAGCGATCAGCTGACCTGTGTTGACTAGTGAGCGTCTGTCATTGCGCTGCCTCAGAGGGAACCGTCCAATCAGATTGCAAGCCTTATGGAGGTCAGACAGGAAGTTCTCTACCGCCGACAGGAAGAGAACCCACAGACGCTCTGACACCTGTCTGTCCTCCACACCTGGGGGGTTGGAGTCACAGTGAGACAGGAGACGCACCAGACGCTTGGACAGGCCTGGGGACAGACAGACAGACAGGTGAGAGACAGGCCTGGGGACAGACAGACAGGTGAGAGACAGGCCTGGGGACAGACAGAGACAGACAGGTGAGAGACAGGCCTGGGGACAGACAGACAGACAGGTGAGAGACAGGCCTAGGGACAGACAGACAGGTCAGAGACAGGCCTGGGGACAGACAGACAGGTGAGAGACAGGCCTGGGGACAGACAGACAGACAGGTGAGAGACAGGCCTGGGGAAAGACAGACAGACAGGTGAGAGACAGGCCTGGGGACAGACAGACAGGTGAGAGACAGAGTGCGTGGGGGGACAGGTGTGTGTGGGGACAGTTGTGGGGGACATGTCTTCGTACCGCAGCAGAGACGGTGTGCGAGTCCTCTCGTCTCGTCCATCTCGTCTCGCAGGAAGCTGCCGTCCGCCGAGCTGCCCAATGACGCGACCAGCTGCTGGAAACAGGAAGTGGTCCGGCTGAGGGCGGACTGAGCACGCTCACACTCGTCCTGCTGCCGCCGCACCCCCATCTCGTCCACAGAGCGACGCCACCGACTCATGATAACAACAACACCTGTCTGGGACGGGGACACAGGGACCCTTAACAACAACACCTGTCTGGGACGGGGACACAGGGACCCTGTGTGGGACGGGGACACAGGGACCTTGTGTGGGACGGGGACACAGGGACCCAGTGTGGGACGGGGACACAGGGACCCTGTGTGGGAAGGGGACACAGGGACACTTAACAACAACACCTGTCTGGGACGGGGACACAGGGACCCTGTGTAGGACGGGGACACAGGGACCTTGTGTGGGACGGGGACACAGGGACCCTGTGTGGGACGGGGACACAGGGACCCTGTGTGGGAAGGGGACACAGGGACCCTGTCTGGGACGGGGACACAGGGACCCTTAACCCTCTGAGCCCCGTTAATTGTCCGTCTGGATTTATTTTATAATAACTTGTAAAACATCAACCCTGGTGTCTACAGTCAAGATATGAACATCATGTTTTAGGTCAAACTGGTTATTAGAATATTTGGGCTGCAGTGAGGTCACTCTAATGTTAAAAATGGTTGTAGGACCTTAAAGACAAATAAATAAATAAAACGGAGCATGAATCTTCCAGATATGTATTGATATCACAGACAGAGCAGTAAAACCTCTAAAACACTTCTCATATGTCCTGGGAGTCACACTGTGAAGAAATACTCATTATAACTTTTACAGATGACAAAATACATTTTTTCAAAGAAAGTCCAGACGCTTTTGCCCTCATGACATTTACTTATGCCAATAATAACATAATAATGTCATATTTATTGATATTACACCCACAGCAATGCTACACAAGCATGTGTGTGTCTAAAACAGTTCTTCTATATACAAAAATAAACATAATAAACATTATAACTCATATAAAGCACATACTATTTACATTTCTTCAAAAAAGGCCCAAATATATAATATATAATGCAAATATATGCCAAATCTCAAACCAATGAGGCCATTTCCTCTATAAAACGGTAGATATCTATCTTGTACACTATAGCATCTTTGATCGCATACTAGACATGTTGACAGGAAGTGTTGGGAGTGTTGGCATCTTTCAGCCTCCATACACTTTGGCTGATATCTCCCATATATGGGCATACTGGGGCCTGTACTTCCATATATGGGCATACTGGGGCCTGTACTTCCGTAAACAGAGAGCAGACACGGAGCAGCGCGAGCTAGCGGCAGAAATGAGCCAAAACGCGATGAATTATGGACATAAAGTTATAAATCTTGGATGTAACGGTGTGGATTTAAAGCACAACGACCCCGAAAGAGGCTGGAAGTTCCAGGCTGGATAGAAAACCACCTGTAGAGGCTAGAAGGACCCGGAAGAGACTTCCGGGACCGCTAACTCGTTAGCTTTCAAACGCAACCATTGGTGAGTCGCTGTGTTTTATGGTTAATAAGTTATTAAACTATGAATCAGAGGGGCTGTTATTAGACTATGAATCAGAGGGGCTGTTATTAGACTATGAATCAGAGGGGCTGTTATTAGACTATGAATCAGAGGGGCTGTTATTAGACTATGAATCAGAGGGGCTGTTATTAGACTATGAATCAGAGGGGCTGTTATTAGACTATGAATCAGAGGGGCTGTTATTAGACTATGAATCAGAGGGGCTGTTATTAGACTATGAATCAGAGGGGCTGTTATTAGACTATGAATCAGAGGGGCTGTTATTAGACTATGAATCAGAGGGGCTGTTATTAGACTATGAATCAGAGGGGCTGTTATTAAACTATGAATCAGAGGGGCTGTTATTAAACTATGAATCAGAGGGGCTGTTATTAGACTATGAATCAGAGGGGCTGTTATTAGACTATGAATCAGAGGGGCTGTTATTAAACTATGAATCAGAGGGGCTGTTATTAAACTATGAATCAGAGGGGCTGTTATTAGACTATGAATCAGAGGGGCTGTTATTAAACTATGAATCAGAGGGGCTGTTATTAGACTATGAATCAGAGGGGCTGTTATTAGACTATGAATCAGAGGGGCTGTTATTAGACTATGAATCAGAGGGGCTGTTATTAGACTATGAATCAGAGGGGCTGTTATTAGACTATGAATCAGAGGGGCTGTTATTAAACTATGAATCAGAGGGGCTGTTATTAAACTATGAATCAGAGGGGCTGTTATTAAACTATGAATCAGAGGGGCTGTTATTAGACTATGAATCAGAGGGGCTGTTATTAAACTATGAATCAGAGGGGCTGTTATTAGACTATGAATCAGAGGGGCTGTTATTAGACTATGAATCAGAGGGGCTGTTATTAAACTATGAATCAGAGGGGCTGTTATTAAACTATGAATCAGAGGGGCTGTTATTAGACTATGAATCAGAGGGGCTGTTATTAGACTATGAATCAGAGGGGCTGTTATTAAACTATGAATCAGAGGGGCTGTTATTAGACTATGAATCAGAGGGGCTGTTATTAAACTATGAATCAGAGGGGCTGTTATTAGACTATGAATCAGAGGGGCTGTTATTAGACTATGAATCAGAGGGGCTGTTATTAGACTATGAATCAGAGGGGCTGTTATTAAACTATGAATCAGAGGGGCTGTTATTAAACTATGAATCAGAGGGGCTGTTATTAGACTATGAATCAGAGGGGCTGTTATTAGACTATGAATCAGAGGGGCTGTTATTAGACTATGAATCAGAGGGGCTGTTATTAGACTATGAATCAGAGGGGCTGTTATTAGACTATGAATCAGAGGGGCTGTTATTAAACTATGAATCAGAGGGGCTGTTATTAAACTATGAATCAGAGGGGCTGTTATTAGACTATGAATCAGAGGGGCTGTTATTAGACTATGAATCAGAGGGGCTGTTATTAAACTATGAATCAGAGGGGCTGTTATTAAACTATGAATCAGAGGGGCTGTTATTAGACTATGAATCAGAGGGGCTGTTATTAGACTATGAATCAGAGGGGCTGTTATTAAACTATGAATCAGAGGGGCTGTTATTAGACTATGAATCAGAGGGGCTGTTATTAAACTATGAATCAGAGGGGCTGTTATTAAACTATGAATCAGAGGGGCTGTTATTAGACTATGAATCAGAGGGGCTGTTATTAGACTATGAATGAGAGGGGCTGTTATTAAACTATGAATCAGAGGGGCTGTTATTAAACTATGAATCAGAGGGGCTGTTATTAGACTATGAATCAGAGGGGGTGTTATTAGACTATGAATCAGAGGGGCTGTTATTAGACTATGAATCAGAGGGGCTGTTATTAAACTATGAATCAGAGGGGCTGTTATTAAACTATGAATCAGAGGGGCTGTTATTAAACTATGAATCAGAGGGGCTGTTATTAGACTATGAATCAGAGGGGCTGTTATTAAACTATGAATCAGAGGGGCTGTTATTAAACTATGAATCAGAGGGGCTGTTATTAAACTATGAATCAGAGGGGCTGTTATTAAACTATGAATCAGAGGGGCTGTTATTAAACTATGAATCAGAGGGGCTGTTATTAGACTATGAATCAGAGGGGCTGTTATTAGACTATGAATCAGAGGGGCTGTTATTAAACTATGAATCAGAGGGGCTGTTATTAAACTATGAATCAGAGGGGCTGTTATTAGACTATGAATCAGAGGGGCTGTTATTAGACTATGAATCAGAGGGGCTGTTATTAGACTATGAATCAGAGGGGCTGTTATTAGACTATGAATCAGAGGGGCTGTTATTAAACTATGAATCAGAGGGGCTGTTATTAAACTATGAATCAGAGGGGCTGTTATTAAACTATGTATATAATATAAGATATATATATATATATAAACATGTATATAATATAAGATATATATATATATAAACATGTATATAATATAAGATATATATATATATATAAACATGTATATAATATAAGATATATATAATATAAGATATATAACATGTATATAATATAAGATATATATATATATATATAAACATGTATATAATATAAGATATATATAATATAAGATATATAACATGTATATAATATAAGATATATATATATATATAACATGTATATAATATAAGATATATATATATATAACATGTATATAATATAAGATATATATATATATATAAACATGTATATAATATAAGATATATATATATATAAGATGTATATAACATAAGATATATATATATAAGCATGTATATAAGATATATATATATAACATGTATATAATATAAGATATATATATATATATAAACATGTATATAATATAAGATATATATATATAACATGTATATAATATAAGATATATATATAAACATGTATATAATATAAGATATATATATATATATGTGTGTTACAGTATATAACACATATATGTGACTCAGCATGTACTTCAGCTGTGAGTACTTCAGTGTTTGTCTCATCAGGTGAAAGACGTTTGTCCCTCTGAGACGGTCTCGTGCCCCAGGTACCGTCCCCATGTCCCCGTAACCATGGCGATAAACCTTAATAAATGAAGTGATGTCCGTGTTAAGAGCAGAGAAAGACGTCCTACCTGCTGCCGACGAATTCTTCTTCTTCTCTTGTGCTGCTTCTGTTCCTGTTCTTCTTCTTCTTCTGTCAGCCGTGTTTTTAATTACCAGGCAGCTGGGCTTGTCTCCAGAGACCCCCCCCCCCCCACGCCCCGTCCTCATCTCCAGAGACCTCCCCCCCCCCCCCGATGTCCTCATCAGCAACATGAGTCTCTACAACGTGGAGGTTCCATAAAACTATACAATACTAACTAATGATAACTAAATAAGAATACTATTATTAATAAGAATAATAATGATAACGACGTTCTTTCTTCCCGGTCGTCTTGTAACATTCTTCTTATTGTTAAAAACATTCATAAAACACAGAAACACACACACACAGACACCCACACACCAGACATGTTGCTATGGTAACAGTATCACGTGTGGATTGATATAGAGAGCGCTGTGTCCCAGGGTGTCAACATGTTTATTACCACAGGGGGGTCACAATAACTACTGAAACAACAACACAGGCTAGCGTTGGCTTAGCATCAGGACAGGAAGGAAGATTAACAGTCAAATACTGTAAAGGACATTTATCGTCCTCTCTCTCTCTCTCTCTCTCTCTATATATATATATATATACACACACACAGATATATATGTATATATACTACATATATATCTATATACAGTGAGGAAAATAAGTATTTGAACACCTGTCTATCAGCTAGAATTCTGACCCTCAAAGTCTTCCTTCAAAATGTCCACCTCCACTCCATTTATTATCCTAAATTAGATGCACCTGTTTGAGGTCGTTAGCTGCATAAAGACACCTGTCCACCCCATGCAATCAGTAAGAATCCAACTACTAACATGGCCAAGACCAAAGAGCTGTCCAAAGACACTAGAGACAAAATTGTACACCTCCATAAGGCTGGAAAGGGCTACGGGGACATGTCCAAGCAGCTTGGTGAAAAAAGGTCCACTGTTGGAGCAATCATTAGAAAATGGAAGAAGCTAAACATGACTGTCAATCTCCCTCGGACTGGGGCTCCATGCAAGATCTCACCTCGTGGGGTCTCAATGATCCTAAGAAAGGTGAGAAATCAGCCCAGAACTACACGGGGGGAGCTGGTCCATGACCTGAAAAGAGCTGGGACCACCGTTTCCAAGGTTACTGTTGGTAATACACTAAGACGTCATGGTTTGAAATCATGCATGGCACAGAAGGTTCCCCTGCTTAAACCAGCACATGTCAAGGCCCGTCTTAAGTTTGCCAATGACCATTTGGATGATCCAGAGGAGTCATGGGAGAAAGTCATGTGGTCAGATGAGACCAAAATAGAACTTTTTGGTCATAATTCCACTAACCGTGTTTGGAGGAAGAAGAATGATGAGGACCATCCCAAGAACACCATCCCTACTGTGAAGCATGGGGGGGTAGCATCATGCTTTGGGGGTGTTTTTCTGCACATGGGACAGGGCGACTGCACTGTATTAAAGAGAGGAGGACCGGGGCCATGTATTGTGAGATTTTGGGGAATAACCTCCTTCCCTCAGTTAGAGCATTGAAGATGGGTCGAGGCTGGGTCTTCCAACATGACAATGACCCGAAGCACACAGCCAGGAGAACCAAGGAGGGGCTCTGGAAGAAGCAGATCAAGGTTCTGGGGGGGCCTAGCCAGTCTCCAGACCTAAACCCAATAGAGAATCTTTGGAGGGAGCTCAAACTCCGTGTTTCTCAGCGACAGCCCAGAAACCTGACTGATCTAGAGAAGATCTGTGTGGAGGAGTGGGCCAAAATCCCTTCTGCAGTGTGTCAAACCTGGTGAAGAACTACAGGAAACGTTTGACCTCTGGAACTGCAAACAAAGGCTACTGGACCAAATATTAACATTGATTTTCTCAGGTGTTCAAATACTTATTTGCAGCTGTATCATACAAATAAATAGTTAAAAAATCATACATTGTGATTTCTGGATGTTTTTTTTAGATTATGTCTCTCACAGTGGACATGCACCTACGATGACAATTTCAGACCCCTCCATGATTTCTAAGTGGGAGAACTTGCAAAATAGCACTGTGTATGTGTATATATATATATATATATATATATATATATATATATATATATATATATATATATATAACAGATAAAGATATATATATCTCTCGTGTGTAAATGAGTAAAATGATGTAAATATAAATATCTTCACGTCAACAGTCTGTTATATTCATCCTGATCACCATGGCAACGGACTGTTTTTGTGTGTTTAGCAGTGATGTGTCATCGTCGTCATGGCAGGAACTGCGTGCACGGGGCGAGCGCCTCCCTCAGCGCCGTGCACGGCTCCGTGCACGCGCACTGACAGAAGCCGTAGAGGACGAGCAGAAGCAGCGTGGAAGGAACCAGGCTCACCATGGCAACGCCAAGACACAACCGACCAATCATAAGCAGGTAGATCCCCAGAGGAAGAGAACTGAAGTACACCTACACACACACACACACACACACACACACACACACACACACACACACACAGACAGGTCAAACAGGAAGCCGTTCTTCTTCTTCTTCTCCTCCTGTTGCTGAGGGCGTGCTGGGAGGACTGACCATGCACAGCACCCCCAGCAGGCAGCGGGGGGGCTGCACGACGTCCACGCGCCAAACTTCCCCGGCTGGTTGCCCGGCAACATGTTGGGTCCGGATGGCCGCAGCAGACTGAGCATGCTCGGAGAGTCCTCGGTCAGCCCCATGACGGTGATCAGTAGGAAGTCTGACTCCACACAGCCGCCTGACGGACAGCAACCAATGAGGAGACAGGGATCATTAACCAATGAGGAGACAGGGATCATTAACCAATAAGGAGACAGAGAGGTTATTAGCCAATGAGGAGTGAGAGGCTGGTTACCGGGGAGACGGTGGGGACTCAGCAGCATCTCTTCTCCTCTCTTGAATAGATCCTGATGGGAGAGGACAGACAGCATGTAGGGGTCGTCCTCCATCAGCCACACCTGGGACAGACAGACAGGTTAGAGACAGACAGCATATAGGGGTTATCCTCCATCAGCCACACCTGGGACAGACAGACAGACAGCATGTAGGGGTCGTCCTCCATCAGCCACACCTGGGACAGACAGACAGACAGCATGTAGGGGTCGTCCTCCATCAGCCACACCTGAGACAGACAGACAGGTTAGAGACAGACAGCATATAGGGGTTATCCTCCATCAGCCACACCTGGGACAGACAGACAGACAGCATGTAGGGGTCGTCCTCCATCAGCCACACCTGGGACAGACAGACAGACAGCATGTAGGGGTCGTCCTCCATCAGCCACACCTGGGACAGACAGACAGGTTAGAGACAGACAGCATATAGGGGTTATCCTCCATCAGCCACACCTGGGACAGACAGACAGACAGCATGTAGGGGTCGTCCTCCATCAGCCACACCTGGGACAGACAGAGCTAGAGACAGACAGGTTAGAGACAGACAGGTTAGAGACAGACAGGTTAGAGGCAGACAGGTTAGAGGCAGAAAGGTTAGACACAGACAGGTTAGAGAGACAGACAGGTTAGAGGCAGAAAGGTTAGAGAGACAGACAGGTTAGAGAGACAGACAGGTTAGAGAGACAGACAGGTGTAATGGGAAAATTACATTTAACCATTGATTTTCATATTAATTATTCATAATAGGATCTCCAATGCCTCTCAGAGTATATGACTTCTGTATCTGTCATCTGTGTGTTTCTCCTTGATGGAGACAACTGGGTCTGTCCTCAGTGTCTTCTCCTTGATGGGAGACAACTGGATCTGTCCTCAGTGTCTTCTCCTTGATGGAGACCACTGGGTTTGTTATGACTCCACACCATTTCCCTGAAGAACAGATGACGTGGAGCCTGACAGAAACAGTTGCCTAGAGCCGTGTTTATCATAGCAGGTCCCAGGTCCCAGGTCCCAGGTCGAGACCATAGCAAGTCCCAAGTCCCAGGTCCCAGGTCCCAGGTCGAGACCAGAGCAGGTCCCAGGTCGAGACCATAGCCTATCCAAGAGACAAGATGTCCTTTTTCAGCTAAGATAGAATGACCGGTCAAGAAACTTGGACACGTGAGGTACAGATTCAGAAATACGTAATAGAACTAACTGTCTGCCTGAGGTCTGTTAATTGTTATGTTTGAGATTAAACTGTTTCCCTAACAAGGGTTTTTTCTCCTCTGGGGGCACTGGATATAAGGAACTGTCATATGTTACGCAGGGGACAGAACTGTTGTCACTCTGTAACTCTGTTCATTGTGAATGCTGTTCTTGTCATTTTTGATTGTTCTCTCGAGAAAATAATTAAACCCTTCCACCGAATACCTAAACTTTTAATCCAGTTTGCAGCCGGTCTTTATTTTGTTTCTACGAGGTCTTTTCTTCACCCAAATTCCTCCTTCGCTGTACAGAAACTTCCACCACACAGGTTAGAGGCAGAAAGGTTAGAGAGACAGACAGGTTAGTGGCAGACAGGTTAGAGAGACAGACAGGTTAGAGGCAGACAGGTTAGAGACAGACAGGTTAGAGACAGACAGGTTAGAGACAGAAAGGTTAGACACAGACAGCTTAGAGAGACAGTCAGGTTAGAGACAGAGAGGTTAGAGAGACAGACAGGTTAGTGGCAGACAGGTTAGAGAGACAGACAGGTTAGAGGCAGACAGGTTAGAGACAGACAGGTTAGAGACAGACAGGTTAGAGACAGAAAGGTTAGACACAGACAGCTTAGAGAGACAGTCAGGTTAGAGACAGAGAGGTTAGAGAGACAGACAGGTTAGTGGCAGACAGGTTAGAGAGACAGACAGGTTAGAGGCAGACAGGTTAGAGACAGACAGGTTAGAGACAGACAGGTTAGAGACAGAAAGGTTAGACACAGACAGCTTAGAGAGACAGTCAGGTTAAAAACAGACAGGTTAGATGCCGAGACCACCTGACCATGTGATCATGTGACTTTAGGAGAGGATGATACAGGAAGTCAACCAATCACATTCACCCACCTCGCCGTCGGGGATACGGGTCTCATGGCGACAGAATGGACAGCTGATGATGGACGGCGGGGACGCTCCTGAAAACCAATCAGATCACAGGAGTTACACTCTGGATGATGTCAGAATCTCAGAAAGTCTGGTGGAGATATGCTGCTCTATACACGCTAAAAGTAGTGATTATTTACATGGAGTCTGGTGGAGATATGCTGCTCTATACACGCTAAAAGTAGTGATTATTTACATGGAGTCTGGTGGAGATATGCTGCTCTATACACGCTAAAAGTAGTGATTATTTACATGGAGTCTGGTGGAGATATGCTGCTCTATACACGCTAAAAGTAGTGATTATTTACATGGAGTCTGGTGGAGATATGCTGCTCTATTCACGCTAAAAGTAGTGATTATTTACATGGAGTCTGGTGGAGATATGCTGCTCTATACACGCTAAAAGTAGTGATTATTTACATGGAGTCTGGTAGGAAGTCTGTGCATCCAATGCTTTCCTGCCAGATGTATTTAAGGGAACTCACCCATGTGGACCATCTTCTTCAGGCAGCGGGCGCAGACCCGGTGTCGGCAGCGCAGCAGTTTGGGTTTACGGCTGCAAGCGTCGTAGCGGCTGAAGCAGATCTTACACTCGAGTTCCTCCAGAGACGGAGCCCAGGTAAGCACCTGAAGGCACCATAATTACAGTTAGTCAGGTCTGCACCTGAAGGCACCATAATTACAGTTAGTCAGGTCTGCACCTGAAGGCACCATAATTACAGTTAGTCAGGTCTGCACCTGAACGCACCATAACGAGAAGGAACCTCACCTTGACTTCAATCTCTGGCCCAGGCTCCTCCCCTTTCAGCAGACTCATCCTATTGGCTGCTGTCTTCACCTGAACCAGGAAGTTTAACCGTCAGCTAACTGGAAGACAACCAATCAGAAAGCACCGCGGGGTGAAACTAACTTCCTGACTCTTCCTCATTGTGCTTTTATTTAGAAGATCAGCTGACCGGTACTCTGTGATCTGATTGGTCAGAGCAGCAGGTCTCTGTGATCTGATTTATTTATTTATCTCTTGGTTGTTGAACTTTTTAACTAACAGGTCTGAACGCGTGAGAGTGAATAGCATTTTATCTGATGTCCTCTTTTCCTCCACTGGTTCCCCCCAGGGCTGCGTCCTCTCAGCGATTTTATTTATTTTATATACAAATGCATGCCAAAGCCAGCACACCAGGCGTCATATCATTAAGTTGCTGACGACTCGGTAATAGTGTCGCTGCTGACACACAACACCCCCGAGCATGGCGCTATTTTAAATGATTTCACAGAGTGGTGCAAGTCTTTTATTAACATTAATGTGGCAAAAACTAAAGAAATGATAATCGATTTTAGAAAGAACCCCCCCACCCTCTCTTCTACTCTCATTAATGATCAAGCTATAGAAGTGGTGACGCAATACAAATACCTCGGTATTATAATAGATGACAAACTCACCTTCGAGCCACAAGTTGACAATGTCTGTAAGAAATCACATCAACGCATGTTTTTTTTATCGAAAACTTCGCAATTTTAATGTCGATAAGACTTTCATGAGGATGTTTTATTGTTGTTTTATTGAATCTATTCTTTCCTTTGCTTTTGTGAGCTGGTTTGGGTCCCTCACGCTTAAAAACAAGAACAGGCTGCAATATATAGTTAAGGTGTGTGGCAAGATTTCCCACATCCCTCTAACTGACTTAAACTCTGTCTATGAGACCAGGACCCTGAAGAAGGCCCAGTCAGTCCTGGCCGACCCTAGTCACCCCCTGAACAGACCCTAGTCCCCCCCGAACAGACCCTAGTCCCCCCTGAACAGACCCTAGTCCCCCCTGAACAGACCCTAGTCCCCCCTGAACAGACCCTAGTCCCCCCTGAACAGACCCTAGTCACCCCTGAACAGACCCTAGTCCCCCCTGAACAGACCCTAGTCCCCCCTGAACAGACCCTAGTCCCCCCTGAACAGACCCTAGTCCCCGCCTGAACAGACCCTAGTCCCCCCTGAACAGACCCTAGTCACCCCTGAACAGACCCTAGTCCCCACTGAACAGACCCTAGTCCCCCCCGAACAGACCCTAGTCCCCGCCTGAACAGACCCTAGTCCCCCCTGAACAGACCCTAGTCCCCCCTGAACAGACCCTAGTCCCCACTGAACAGACCCTACCCCCCCCGAACAGACCCTAGTCCCCCCTGAACAGACCCTAGTCCCCCCTGAACAGACCCTAGTCCCCCCCGAACAGACCCTAGTCCCCACTGAACAGACCCTACCCCCCCCGAACAGACCCTAGTCCCCCCTGAACAGACCCTAGTCCCCCCTGAACAGCTGCTTCATTTTGTTGCCGTCTGGCCGCAGATTCAGTCTAAAGCCTAAATGCAAAACAAACAGACACAAAAACTCCTTTGTCCCTGCTGCTTTAGGCTTTCTTAACAAGTCAATGTGAGGTGTGGTCTTCCGTGTAGTATGTATTTATTTTATTTTGTTTTCTAGATGTATGGCTGTTGTCTTGTATAAATTTTAATGTGTTACATGCTGCTGCACAACAAATTGCCCCTCGGGGATAATAAAGATTCCTTGACCTTGACCTTGACCTGATTGGTCAGAGCAGTAGGTCTCTGTGATCTGATTGGGCAGAACAGCAGGTTTCTGTGATCTGATTGGTCGGAGCAGCAGGTACCTACCTGACTCCAGATCAGCTGTGCAGTCTGACAGTCAAAGAGTACGCCCATGTACAGGGACAGAGAGACAGACAGGTTAGAGAGACAGACAGGTCAGAGAGACAGACAGGTCAGAGAGACAGACAGGTTAGAGACAGACAGATCAGAGAGACAGACAGGTTAGAGAGACAGACAGGTTAGAGACAGACTGGTCAGAGAGACAGACAGGTTAGAGACAGACAGGTTAGAGACAGACAGGTTAGAGAGACAGACAGGTTAGAGACAGACATGTTAGAGAGACAGACAGGTTAGAGACATACAGGTCAGAGACAGACAGGTCAGAGACAGACAGACTGGTTAGAGACAGACTGGTTAGAGACAGACAGGTTAGAGATATACAGGTCAGAGAGAGACAGGTTAGAGACAGACAGGTTAGAGACAGACAGGTCAGAGACAGACAGACAGGTTAGAGACAGACAGGTTAGAGAGACAGACAGGTTAGAGACATACAGGTCAGAGACAGACAGGTCAGAGAGACAGACAGACTGGTCAGAGACATACAGGTCAGAGACATACAGGTCAGAGAGAGACAAGTCAGAGACAGACAGGTCAGAGACAGACAGGTCAGAGAGAGACAGGTTAGAGACAGACAGGTCAGAGAGATAGACAGGTTAGATACAGACAGGTCAGAGACATACAAGTCAGAGACAGACAGGTCAGAGAGACAGACTGGTTAGAG
Organism: Etheostoma nigrum; assembly: GCA_029931835.1. NCBI lineage: Eukaryota > Metazoa > Chordata > Actinopteri > Perciformes > Percidae > Etheostoma > Etheostoma nigrum. Next base: position 63,138 of record JAQOOF010000031.1, on the reverse strand, counting down.
ACAGACTGGTTAGAGACAGACAGGTCAGAGAGACAGACTGGTTAGAGACAGACAGGTTAGAGAGACAGACAGGTCAGAGAGACAGACTGGTTAGAGACAGACAGGTTAGAGACATACAGGTTAGAGACAGACAGGTCAGAGAGACAGACAGGTCAGAGACAGACAGGTTAGAGAGATACAGACAGACAGGTCAGAGAGAGACAGGTCAGAGACAGACAGGTCAGAGAGAGACAGACAGACAGTCAGAGACAGACAGGTCAGAGAGAGACAGACAGACAGGTTAGAGACAGACAGGTCAGGGAGAGACAAACAGACAGGTCAGAGACAGACAGGTCAGAGAGAAACAGGTCAGAGACAGACAGGTTAGAGACAGACAGGTCAAAGAGAGACAGACAGACAGGTCAGAGACAGACAGGTCAGAGAGGGGCAGACAGACAGGTTAGAGACAGACAGGTCAGAGAGAGACAGACAGACAGGCGGGTCAGAGACAGACAGGTTAGAGAGACAGACAGGTCAGAGAGACAGACAGGTCACAGAGAGACAGGTCAGAGACAGACAGGTTAGAGACAGACAGGTCAGAGAGAGACAGACAGACAGGTCAGAGACAGACAGGTCAGAGAGGGACAGACAGACAGGTTAGAGACAGACAGGTCAGAGAGAGACAGACAGACAGGCGGGTCAGAGACAGACAGGTTCAGAGAGACAGACAGGTCAGAGACAGACAGGTTAGAGACAGACAGATCAGAGAGACAGACAGGTTAGAGAGACAGACTGGTCAGAGAGACAGACAGGTTAGAGACAGACAGGTTAGAGAGACAGACAGGTTAGAGACAGACATGTTAGAGAGACAGACAGGTTAGAGACATACAGGTCAGAGACAGACAGGTCAGAGACAGACAGACTGGTTAGAGACAGACTGGTTAGAGACAGACAGGTTAGAGACAGACAGGTCAGAGACAGACAGACTGGTTAGAGACAGACAGGTTAGAGACAGACAGGTCAGAGAGAGACAGACAGACAGGTCAGAGACAGACAGGTCAGAGAGGGACAGACAGACAGGTTAGAGACAGACAGGTCAGAGAGAGACAGACAGACAGGCGGGTCAGAGACAGACAGGTTAGAGAGACAGACAGGTCAGAGAGACAGACAGGTCACAGAGAGACAGGTCAGAGACAGACAGGTTAGAGACAGACAGGTCAGAGAGAGACAGACAGACAGGTCAGAGACAGACAGGTCAGAGAGAGACAGACAGACAGGTCAGAGGAAGAGACGTACTGTATACATGTATGATGCTGTGTATAATATAATATAATACAGGCTAACGGGCTAATGGGCTAACAGGCTAACGGGCTAACGGGCTAATGGGCTAACGGGCTAATGGGCTAACGGGCTAACGTGTCCGTACTGCCTTGGTCCGCCGGTCTCTGTCGGTGACTCCCCGTCTGTCCTCTGCGTCTCTCCGCTGCTCACTGACTCACTGAGACGGGGTTCCCATGGCAACCGTCCCCCAAAACCGATGGGGGGGGGGAGCCTAATATAATATATATAGATTAGGCTATATATATATATATATATATATATATATATATATATATACATTAATATACAGTCTATAATGTCATTGCCTTCAAAACTATCATTTGAATTTTATTAATTTATTAAAGTCTATGTTTGTCCCTTTGTATCAGAACTGCTGTACAATAAAGAATTAACTAGTCAAAAAACAATCATTAATACTTAAAACTGTATTACTGTAATAACACGCCCCGTTATATTTATTTATTTGTTTTTATGACATGGATTTTTGGAAATAAAGTTAAAATGTCAGACTTATTAAAAGTGTTTATTTGATTATTAATAAATAAACTCCCGTTGCATAGACGGAACCGTGTGTGCAGAGGTGTCCTTGTTTGTGTCGGAGCACTGCCGCTGCTGCACGTCACTTCCTGTGAATCTGTGATAAAGAAGAGCCTGGCGGGAACTCCGCAGGTTAATTTTTTGGGTTTGTTCGGTGAATCCGTCTGAATCGGAGCCATCAGAACCGCGAACATGGTGAGTGTTTCCCGGGCGGGGGCCCGCTACCTGCGGGGAGCGGGGGTTACCAGATTTATACCGGATTCTAAGTTTTGACCGTAATAATGGAACAATGGTGGAAGGTTGGGATGAACGTCGGTTCATCGTCGGCCGGCTCGCATGGACTCAACCGTTGTTAAACTCATCAGATATCTCATCGGTTAGCTGCTAAACTCATCGGTTAGCAGCTAAACTCATCAGTTAGCAGCTAAACTCATCAGATAGCAGCTAAACTCATCAGATAGCAGCTAAACTCATCAGATAGCAGCTAAACTCATCAGATAGCAGCTAAACTCATCAGATAGCAGCATAGCAGCTAAACTCATCAGATAGCAGCATAGCAGCTAAACTCATCAGATAGCAGCATAGCAGCTAAACTCATCAGAAAGCAGTTAGCTAGCAGATATCCCCTCAGTTAGCTAGCAGATATCTCCGCAGTTAGCTAGCAGATATCCCCTCAGTTAGCTAGCAGATATCCCCTCAGTTAGCTAGCAGATATCCCCTCAGTTAGCTAGCAGATATTCCCGCAGTTAGCTAGCAGATATCCCCTCAGTTAGCTAGCAGATATCTCCGCAGTTAGCTAGCAGATATCCCCTCAGTTAGCTGTTAACCATCAGTGTTTCCATCTGTTAGTTATTTGCCGCGTTTATCCGTTGAACGTTAGCGCTGCGGTGTTATAACTTTGGTTTCATGAATGAAAACTACCTCCATGTTGGATTTAATGTAACAGTTACCGAGTTAATGTTCACACTGGAGATGTTGATGTCACGGTGTCCCTGTCTGTGATTGGTTGCAGACGGTGGGTAAGAGCAGCAAGATGCTGCAGCACATTGACTTCAGGATGAGGTGCATCCTGCAGGACGGACGCATCTTCATCGGCACCTTCAAGGCCTTCGACAAGCACATGAACCTGATCCTGTGTGACTGCGACGAGTTCAGGAAGATCAAGTAAGTCTCGCCGCCGGCAGCGGAGCATGATATGGACGGGCTGGCGCCCTCCGGGGGCCGGGGCGGGTGGTAATGGATCTGGAGGTAAAGGACCTGGCGCCCTCCGGGGGGCGGGTGGTAATGGATCTGGCGGGGGTTAAAGGACCTGGCGCCCTCCGGGGGGCGGGTGGTAATGGATCTGGCGGGGGTTAAAGGACCTGGCACCCTCCGGTGGCCGGGGCAGGTGGTAATGGATCTGGCGCCCTCCGGGGGCCTGGGGGTCGGTGGTAATGGACGACGGCGAGGCGTGGGCCCCCCCTCCTCCATTAACACCTGACCACGGACACCTCGGAGGTCGTTGATCTGCTGATACCATGGTTACCTGCTGATACTATGGTTAGTTTTACAACCAATAACTGTTTCCCTGGTTACGCCTGAGGGTCTGACTAATACCAACATTCCCATCCCATAATGTTCTTATGCAACGCAAACGTTGTTCACTCCTCCAAGGAATAGGAAGGACCTTGGATACGACTTGCCTCCCTTAGCAACGGGGGCTATTTATAGTCTGCTTAGCTACGAGCTAAGCTATGCTAGCAAGAGCCAGGATGTCAACAAGACGGAGTCAGCCATGTCGGTGTCCCAGAACTCTAAAGAGAGAGCCCCCAATCTGGGTCAGCCCTGAGACATGCTGGGTAATGGAGTCTGGGTCAGCCCTGAGGCATGCTGGGTAATGGTGTCTGTCCTCCTGAGGCATGCTGGGTAATGGAGTTTGTCAGCCCTGAGGCATGCTGGGTAATGGTGTCTGTCAGCTCCTGAGGCATGCTGGGTAATGGTGTCTGTCAGCTCCTGAGGCATACTGGGTAATGGTGTCTGTCCTCCTGAGGCATACTGGGTAATGGTGTCTGTGTCCTCCAGGCCAAAGAACTCCAAGCAGCCAGAGCGAGAGGAGAAGAGGGTCCTGGGTCTGGTTCTCCTGCGGGGGGAGAACCTGGTCTCCATGACGGTGGAGGGCCCGCCCCCTAAAGACGTAAGAGGCAGCCGGCAGCCAATCACAAGCACTCTCTACATTGTGTATACATCGTGTCTCGCTGTGTCCGTCTGTCTCTGTCCTTGTTGCTCTCGTGTGTTTTATTAGTTAGTGTCTGTGTGATTACTGTTTGTTTTAATTAGTGTGTGTGTGTGTGTGTTATTAAAACCCTTTCTGTCTCCTCCCTCAGACGGGAATAGCTCGCGTCCCATTGGCCGGTGTGGCGGGGGGTCCTGGTGTGGGCCGTGCGGCGGGTCGGGGGGTCCCGGCTGGCGCTCCGATGCCTCAGGCCCCCGCCGGACTTGCTGGCCCCGTGAGGGGGGTGGGCGGGCCCTCACAGCAGGTAACCATGGTGACACTGTTACATTAAGTACCGTTACAGAGGATCAGGTGATGACAGCTTCCTGTTTGTCTCCAGGTAATGACGCCACAGGGCAGAGGGACGGTTGCCGCGGCAGCAGCCGGAGCCAGTATCGCCGGCGCCCCCACCCAGTACCCGCCAGGCCGTGGAGGCCCCCCGCCGATGGGCCGGGGAGCCCCTCCCCCAGGTAGACCAAGGCTTCTGGTCGGTTCTGATGGCTGAGCTCATTTAGACCTGAGTGTGTGCTGATTGGTTGTTTCCTGGCCCCTCCCCCTGCAGGTATGATGGGCCCGCCCCCTGGCATGCGTCCCCCAATGGGTCCCCCCATGGGGATGCCTCCTGGCAGAGGAGCCCCGATGGGGATGCCCCCCCCAGGCATGAGGCCCCCGCCGCCCGGCATGAGAGGTAACACCATGACGCATTCAGGGACGTTAAATTAAAAAAACATGACGCATTCAGGGACGTTAAATTAAAAAAACATGACGCATTCAGGGACGTTAAATAAAAAAACATGATGCATTCAGGGACGTTAAATAAAAAAAGACATGACGCATTCAGGGACGTTAAATAAAAACAGACATGACGCATTCAGGGACGTTAAATAAAAACATGACGCATTCAGGGACGTTAAATAAAAAACATGACGCATTCAGGGACGTTAAATAAAAAACATGACGCATTCAGGGACGTTAAATAAAAACATGACGCATTCAGGGACGTTAAATAAAACCAGACATGGCGCATTCAGGGACGTTAAATAAAACCAGACATGGCGCATTCAGGGACAATAAAAACAGACATGGCGCATTCAGAGATGTTAAAAAAACATGACGCATAAGAGGACAATCAAAACAGATGATGCGTTCAGAGACTTTAAATAAAAACAGACATGATGTGTTCAGAGACTTTAAATCAGACTAGGATGTATGTCTGTTTTTATTTAAAGTCCATGTTGCAGGTTTAATTTTGCAACGAATTTGTGCAATTTGCTTGTTGGTAGTAAATATTTGAACGGTTATCCATTGTATTTGATGGTGTTGGATATCGCAAAATTTAATATATTACGAAAATTAGGCACAATTTTACAGTGTTTAAATTCCCCCCACAATGCATTGCATGACGTCACGTTGGGGAGATAACAAAGCAGCCTGCGTTGTATTTACCACTGGTCTGGCCTAATGTGGCTTCTGGTCTTTAATATTAACAGTCTATGGTCTCGATCAAGTCCATGTGACTTTATTATATTTATAATAATATTGGAGGGAAAGTGAAACACAGCTTAGACGGGGATGTTGTTTGGCTTTTCACAAGTTTAGACTGCTAGCTAACGCTACGCCGCTGGACGTTAGCACAACAGCGTTAGCCTAGCCTGCTAGGTAAATACTACGACTGCCTTTGGTGTTGCCTATATATGCGTCCATGTTGTCAACATCATACATGTGGCATTAGTGCACCTTTTGTACCATAATTGTATTGAATGAAATAGTAAGCTTCGCTCCTACGAGATGGGGAGGGGGGGGGGGGTTGTTACGTTACACACAAAGCTAACTGGCTATAGTTAGCCTGTACGGATGCTAGCGGATATAGCTAACGTTGCGTAGCCAGCCAGCAACTTCGGCAGTAGAGTTTCGGTAAGCTAACACGACCGCGTTGTCGCCCACAATCAACCTGCAGTGATATTTGAAATGTAAACAATTACAATACTGGTGCTGCTGGTTGGGGAGGACCATGATCCTCTCCACCACTCACTCCCCTACACCACCCGCACTCCACCCACTCACTCCCCTACACCACCCGCTCTCCACCCACTCACTCCCCTGTACCACCCGCTCTCCACCCACTCACTCCCTACACCACCCGCTCTCCACCCACTCACTCCCCTGCACCACCCGCTCTCCACCACTCACTCCCTGCACCACCCGCTCTCCACCACTCACTCCCTGCACCACCCGCTCTCCACCACTCACTCCCTGCACCACCCGCTCTCCACCACTCACTCCCTGCACCACCCGCTCTCCACCACTCACTCCCTGCACCACCCGCTCTCCACCCACTCACTCCCCTACAGCACCCGCTCTCCACCCACTCACTCCCCTACAGCACCCGCTCTCCACCCACTCACTCCCCTACAGCACCCGCTCTCCACCCACTCACTCCCCTACAGCACCTGCTCTCCACCGCAGCTTCGCCACACACACAAGCACCGACCAAACAGCGACACGTTTTCACCGGAGGAAGAGGTAAACACTTAGAAATAACACTCGGGGATGCTTTCTATTCCTATATCTAGATAAGTGTACCAGTAGGCTACTTATCTGAACTAACGACAGGATCACTGTCACTAGATAGAAAGAAAACGTTGACGCTCACTCGGTGCTATTCACTGACAGTAAAAAGTAAAGTCATCGTATGCACTGCTGCGTTGCTAAATGAAGGAGATAAATAAAGAAGACTTCCTCACAATCTTGACAATTCCTCATTTGCCCTCTCACGTCTGGCAGGTTGGTAATTATTCGGCTGCTGGCCTTTCCTCCTCTTCCTCCTCCCAGTCAGTCACCGTAGTTCTAGTGCTAGGCTGAGACTTCGCTCCCCATTGTGACGTCATCGCCGAATTGACTTCCTAAACCCGCGAACAACAAAAATGACCAAAAACTAACTTTTAACACTATTTGGAGACATTTTTAAAAATGATATACATATCTTGAGTGTTTTTTGTACCCAATAATCAACAGTGGTGGTTAACCTGCAACATGGGCTTTAAAGGATTATCCTGAACATCTCTGGAGATTAATCATGTGACCTTCTGTTTCAGGACCGCCTCCTCCCGGCATGAGACCGCCCCCCCGGCCCTGAGGAAGCCTCCCCCCCCCAAAACTCGCCTGCTGTATACAGTTTCTGTTTTTTAAATCTTCAGTTTGTTTTTTTAATAAAGTTTGTTCAGGATGGTTTAAGTTCTGCTTTCTGTTCCGTCTCTATGGTAACCAGTTCAATAAAGGTCTGGACCAATCAGAGCTCAGATGAACTCTTTGATATTAACAGCGTCTAGGGTCCCTGAACGCATCGTTCAAGTAAAAGTACTTATAAAGTAATATGACTCAAGCAAAAGTATTGTTACTACAGAATAATATGACTAGAAGTACTGTTACTACAGAATAATAGGACTAGTAAAAGTACTGTTACTACAGAATAATATGACTCAGGTATAAATACTGTTACTACAGAGTAATATGACTCAGGTATAAATACTGATACTACAGAGTAATATGACTCAGGTATAAATACTGATACTACAGAGTAATATGACTCAGGTATAAATACTGATACTACAGAGTAATAAGGTAGAAGTACTGTTACTTCAGAGTATTATGACTCAGGTAGAAGTACTCTACGTCAGAGTATTATGACTCAGGTAGAAGTACTGTTACTTCAGAGTATTATGACCCAGGTAGAAGTACTGTTACTTCAGAGTATTATGACTCAGGTAGAAGTACTGTTTCTTCAGAGTATTATGACCCAGGTAGAAGTACTCTACGTAAGAGTATTATGACCCAGGGAGGAGTAATGTTACTTCAGAGTATTATGACTCAGGTAGAAGTACTGTTTCTTCAGAGTAATATGACTCAGGTAGGAGTACTGTTACTTCAGAGTATTATGACCCAGGTAGAAGTACTGTTACTTCAGAGTAATATGACTCAGGTAGGAGTACTTGACGTCAGCCTGGTCAGGTGACCGGGGTCACATGAGCTGCGGTCATGTGACTTTTTGAGGTTATTTTTCATTCTGAGATTTTAAATCGGCAGCTGCACCGCGGAGCAACAGACAGGTGAACAGGAGACAAACAGTGGACAGACAGGAGACAGAGAGACAGGAGACAGACAGGCAGACAGGAGACAGACAGACAGGTGAGAGAGTTTCTGAATCTTTTTACCTTGTTTCTGTGTGTTAGCAGTTAGCAGCTAGCTTGAGCAAACCCACTTCCGGGTTATAAACATGGTCTTATTATTATTGTTATTATTGATATTATTATTGTTGTTATTATTATTATTATGATGATGATGATGTAGATGTAGAGTGTTTGAAACTGTTTGGAGCTTCCTGTAGTTGAACCAGTGACGTGTTAACCGCTGAGCCTCGTGCTGCCTGTCCGCCGGACTCCGTTCAGAAGAAACTAAATTAATTATTAATCTCTGTCCTGTGATGAAGCTCTCCGTTGATTAATCTCGTGATGATCTCTTTCTGAATCGGAATCTCTCAGGGATGAATTCGGCTGACAGAAAATACCCCACAAACACGACTCCCGGTCAGCATCACGTGTTTGTCTTGGTCCTTAACACTATAACGTTAGTGGATCTGCGGACCACAGGCCTAGTTTACAGTGTTGTAACAGTACTGTAACGTGTGTTTCTCACTCGGTCCCTGCCCCCCTTTATGTGATCTAGGGAGTACTGGACTCACTCAGTCAGTCTGACAGAGACCCCGCTCCCGTTCAAACCGGATGTGTCCTCCGCCCGCCGAACTCCGTTCAGAAACATCCGCATTTAACGTCGAGTCGTCCCGTGTGTGATCACTTTATAAATCCAGATTGTTGGGACATTTAAGGCCTTTATTATATATATATATATATATAGATAGATAGATAGATAGATAGATAGATAGATAGATAGATAGATAGATAGATAGATAGATATAAATATCTATATATATAATGTGTGTGTGTATATATATATATATATATATATATATATATATATATATATATAGATAGATAGATAGATATAAATATCTATATATATAATGTGTGTGTATATATATATATATATATATATATATATATATATATATATATATATATATATATATATATTGTGTGTATATATATCCATCCATCCATCCATCCATCTTCATCCGCTTATCCGGAGTCGGGTCGCGGGGGCTGCAGCTCCAGTAAGGGACCCCAAACTTCCCTTTCCCGAGCCACATCAACTAGCTCCGACTGGGGGATCCCGAGGCGTTCCCAGGCCAGGTTGGAGATATAATCTCTCCACCTAGTCCTGGGTCTTCCCCGAGGCCTCCTCCCAGCTGGACGTGCCTGGACCACCTCCCTAGGGAGGCGCCCAGGAGGCATCCTTACCAGATGCCCAAACCACCTCAACTGGCTCCTTTCGACGCGAAGGAGCAGCGGCTCTACTCCGAGCTCCTCTCGGAGGACTGAGCTTCTCACCCTATCTCTAAGGGAGACGCCAGCCCCCCTCCTGAGGAAACCCATTTCGGCCGCTTGTACCCCAGTATATATATGTGTGTATATGTATATGTATATATATATATATATATATATATATATATATATATATATATATATACAGTGGGTACGGAAAGTATTCAGACCCCTTTAAATTTTTCACTCTTTGTTTCATTGCAGGCATTTTCCAAAAATCAAAAAAGTTCATTTTATTTCTCAGTAATGTACACTCAGCACCCCATCTTGGACAGAAAAAAACAGAAATGTAGAAATTTTTGCAAATTTATTAAAAAACAAAAACTGAAATATCACATGGTCATAAGTATTCAGACCCTTTGTTCAGTATTTAGTAGAAGCACCCTTTTGATCTAATACAGCCATGAGTCGTTTTGGGAAAGATGCAACAAGTTTTTCACATCTGGATTTGGGTATCCTCTGCCATTCCTCCTTGCAGATCCTCTCCAGTTCTGTCAGGTTGGATGGTAAACGTTGGTGGACAGTCATTTTCAGGTCTCTCCAGAGATGCTCAATTGGGTTTAAGTCAGGGCTCTGGCTGGGCCATTCAAGAACAGCCACGGAGTTGTTGTGAAGCCACTCCTTCGTTATTTTAGCGGTGTGCTTAGGGTCATTCTCTTGTTGGAAGGTAAACCTTCGGCCCAGTCTGAGGTCCAGAGCACTCTGGAAAAGGTTTTCGTCCAGGATATCCCTGTACTTGGCCGCATTCATCTTTCCCTCGATTGCAACCAGTCGTCCTGTCCCTGCAGCTGAAAAACACCCCCACAGCATGATGCTGCCACCACCATGCTTCACTGTTGGGACTGTATTGGACAGGTGATGAGCAGTGCCTGGTTTTCTCCACACATACCGCTTAGAATTAAGGCCAAAAAGTTCTATCTTGGTCTCATCAGACCAGAGGATTTTATTTATCACCATCTTGGAGTCCTTCAGGTGTTTTTTAGCAAACTCCATGCGGGCTTTCATGTGTCTTGCACTGAGGAGAGGCTTCCTTCGGGCCACTCTGCCATAAAGCCCCGACTGGTGGATTGCTGCAGTGATGGTTGACTTACTACAACTTTCTCCCATCTCCCGACTGCATCTCTGGAGCTTAGCCACAGTGACCATTGGGTTCTTCTTTGCCTCTCTCACCAAGGCTCTTCTCCCCCGATAGCTCAGTTTGGCCGGACGGCCAGCTCTAGGAAGGGTTCTGGTCGTCCCAAACGTCTTCCATTTGAGGATTATGGAGGCCACTGTGCTCTTAGGAACCTTAAGTGCAGCAGAAATTTTTTTGTAACCTTGACCAGATCTGTGCCTTGCCACAATTCTGTCTCTGAGCTCCTCAGGCAGTTCCTTTGACCTCATGATTGTCATTTGCTCTGACATGCACTGTGAGCTGTAAGGTCTTATATAGACAGGTGTGTGGCTTTCCTAATCAAGTCCAATCAGTATAATCAAACACAGCTGGACTCCAATGAAGGTGTAGAACCATCTCAAGGATGATCAGAAGAAATAGACAGCACCTGAGTTACATATGAGGGTCACAGCAAAGGGTCTGAATACTTATGACCATGTGATATTTCAGTTTTTGTTTTTTAATAAATTTGCAAAAATTTCTACATTTCTGTTTTTTTCTGCCCAAGATGGGGTGCTGAGTGTACATTACTGAGAAATAAAATGAACTTTTTTGATTTTTGGAAAATGGCTGCAATGAAACAAAGAGTGAAAAATTTAAAGGGGTCTGAATACTTTCCGTACCCACTGTATATATATATATATATATATATATATATACACACATATATATATATATATATATATATACACACATTATATATATATATAATGTGTGTGTATATATATATATATGTGTGTGTATATATATATAATGTGTGTGTATATATATATATATATATAATGTGTGTGTATATATATATATATATAATGTGTGTATATATATGTGGCTGTGGCTCAGTGGTAGAGCGGTTGCCTGCCAATTGGAAGGTTGGTGGTTCAATCCCCGGCCCTGCAGTCCCATGTCGAAGTGTCCTTGGGCAAGACACTGAACCCCGAGTTGCCCCCGGTGCTGTGTCATCGGAGTGTGAATGTGTGTGCATGTTTATCTGATGAGCAGATGGCACCTTGTACGGCAGCCTCGGCCACAGTGTATGAATGTGTGTGAATGGTGAATGGTTCCTGTACTATGTAAAAGCGCTTTGAGTAGTCGTTCAGACTAGAAAAGCGCTATATAAATACAGCACATTTACATTTACATTTACATATATATATAATGTGTGTGTGTGTATATATATATGTGTGTGTGTATATATATATATATAATGTGTGTATATATATATATATACACACATTATATATATATGTGTGTGTATATATATATAATGTGTGTGTGTATATATATATGTGTGTGTGTATATATATATATATAATGTGTGTATATATATATATATAATGTGTGTATATATATATAATGTGTGTGTGTATATATATATATATAATGTGTGTATATATATATAATGAATGTGTGTGTATATATATATATATATATATATATATATATATATATATATATACAGTGGGTACGGAAAGTATTCAGACCCCTTTAAATTTTTCACTCTTTGTTTCATTGCAGCCATTTTCCAAAAATCAAAAAAGTTCATTTTATTTCTCAGTAATGTACACTCAGCACCCCATCTTGGACAGAAAAAAACAGAAATGTAGAAATTTTTGCAAATTTATTAAAAAACAAAAACTGAAATATCACATGGTCATAAGTATTCAGACCCTTTGTTCAGTATTTAGTAGAAGCACCCTTTTGATCTAATACAGCCATGAGTCGTTTTGGGAAAGATGCAACAAGTTTTTCACATCTGGATTTGGGTATCCTCTGCCATTCCTCCTTGCAGATCCTCTCCAGTTCTGTCAGGTTGGATGGTAAACGTTGGTGGACAGTCATTTTCAGGTCTCTCCAGAGATGCTCAATTGGGTTTAAGTCAGGGCTCTGGCTGGGCCATTCAAGAACAGCCACGGAGTTGTTGTGAAGCCACTCCTTCGTTATTTTAGCGGTGTGCTTAGGGTCATTGTCTTGTTGGAAGGTAAACCTTCGGCCCAGTCTGAGGTCCAGAGCACTCTGGAAAAGGTTTTCGTCCAGGATATCCCTGTACTTGGCCGCATTCATCTTTCCCTCGATTGCAACCAGTCGTCCTGTCCCTGCAGCTGAAAAACACCCCCACAGCATGATGCTGCCACCACCATGCTTCACTGTTGGGACTGTATTGGACAGGTGATGAGCAGTGCCTGGTTTTCTCCACACATACCGCTTAGAATTAAGGCCAAAAAGTTCTATCTTGGTCTCATCAGACCAGAGGATTTTATTTATCACCATCTTGGAGTCCTTCAGGTGTTTTTTAGCAAACTCCATGCGGGCTTTCATGTGTCTTGCACTGAGGAGAGGCTTCCTTCGGGCCACTCTGCCATAAAGCCCCGACTGGTGGATTGCTGCAGTGATGGTTGACTTACTACAACTTTCTCCCATCTCCCGACTGCATCTCTGGAGCTTAGCCACAGTGACCATTGGGTTCTTCTTTGCCTCTCTCACCAAGGCTCTTCTCCCCCGATAGCTCAGTTTGGCCGGACGGCCAGCTCTAGGAAGGGTTCTGGTCGTCCCAAACGTCTTCCATTTGAGGATTATGGAGGCCACTGTGCTCTTAGGAACCTTAAGTGCAGCAGAAATTTTTTTGTAACCTTGACCAGATCTGTGCCTTGCCACAATTCTGTCTCTGAGCTTCTCAGGCAATTCCTTTGACCTCATGATTGTCATTTGCTCTGACATGCACTGTGAGCTGTAAGGTCTTATATAGACAGGTGTGTGGCTTTCCTAATCAAGTCCAATCAGTATAATCAAACACAGCTGGACTCCAATGAAGGTGTAGAACCATCTCAAGGATGATCAGAAGAAATAGACAGCACCTGAGTTACATATGAGGGTCACGGCAAAGGGTCTGAATACTTATGACCATGTGATATTTCAGTTTTTGTTTTTTAATAAATTTGCAAAAATTTCTACATTTCTGTTTTTTTCTGTCCAAGATGGGGTGCTGAGTGTACATTACTGAGAAATAAAATGAACTTTTTTGATTTTTGGAAAATGGCTGCAATGAAACAAAGAGTGAAAAATTTAAAGGGGTCTGAATACTTTCCGTACCCACTGTATATATATATAATGTGTGTGTGTGTGTGTGTATATATATATATATATATATCAAACAAACAACCAAAACCCATTTACTTCATATTTTTCACTTCCTGTTGTGTTGCAGATGCAGCGGCTGGTGTTGTGTGTCTTCCTGTCCTCCCTGCTGGGGGGGGATGGCAGGGGGGGCGTGGCAGCGGCTCCGGCTGCAGACGAGGTGACCTACCTGCCCGGTCTGCAGAAACAGCCAAGTTTCCGACATTACTCGGGGTACCTGAATGTAGCCGACGGAAAACACCTGCACTACTGGTCAGTCCCTCAGAACACGGTCTGGTCCTGGGGGGGTTAGGACCAGGGGGGTTATAACCTGGGGGGTTAGGACCTGAGGGGTTAGGCTCTGGGGGGTTAGTCTCTGGGGGGGTTAGGTCCTGGGGGGGGGTTAGGTCCTCGGGTGGTTAGGACCTGGGGGGTTAGGTCCTGCACTACTGGTCAGTCCCTCAGTGTTATTCTATGTGTTGCGTTCAGTGTCGTGTTACCCTGTGTGTCGTGTTCAGGGTCGTGTTATCCTGTGTGTTGCGTTCAGGGTCGTGTTACCCCGTGTGTTGCGTTCAGGGTCGTGTTACCCCGTGTGTTGCGGGTCGTGTTACCCCGTGTGTTGCGTTCAGGGTCGTGTTACCCCGTGTGTTGCGTTCAGGGTCGTGTTACCCCGTGTGTTGCGTTCAGGGTCGTGTTACCCCGTGTGTTGCGTTCAGGGTTGTGTTACCCCGTGTGTTGCGTTCAGGGTCGTGTTACCCCGTGTGTTGCGTTCAGGGTCGTGTTACCCCGTTTGTTGCGTTACCCCGTGTGTTGCGTTCAGGGTCGTGTTACCCCGTGTGTTGCGTTCAGGGTCGTGTTACCCCGTGTGTTGCGTTCAGGGTCGTGTTACCCCTTGTGTTGCGTTCAGGGTTGTGTTATCCTGTGTGTTGTGTTCAGGGTTGTGTTACCCTGTTGTGTTGCAGATGCAGCGGCTGGTGTTGTTTGTCTTCCTGTCCTCCCTGCTGGGGGGGGAATGGCATGGGGGGGGCGTGGCAGCGGCTCCGGCTGCAGACGAGGTGACCTACCTGCCCGGTCTGCAGAAACAACCAAGTTTCCGACATTACTTGGGGTACCTGAACGTAGCCGACGGAAAACACCTGTAGTGTGTTCCAAATCGCGCACTTCTGTTAGTGCACTTAACGGAAGTGCACTTTGTACACTACGTACTTACTTGCATAGTGCGTAAAATTTGACGGGAGAGTGTTGTCTCAAATCGCGCACTTCTTGATGTACTTACCGGAAATGACGATCACAACAGCTCATTCCTCCTCCTCCTTCTTCTGTGAAATTGTGACTTGCACCCAGACAGAGAGCACCCCCGCCACCTATTGTCGCCCGCGAAAAAACACACTTCTACTTTGTTCATCAAGATGAATGTGGTTGTGTTTATTGTTGCCTGTATCTGCCCTCTTTTTTTGCGAGAATGAGAGGATTGCGCCGCCGCCGTCGTATCATCCGCCTCCTTTTAACGGAAAATATACCGGTATGTTGATATTCATAATTTTGCTATTAAATAATTTTTAAAAAACACCAAAAACTAGCCATTATGAGTTATTTCAGCAAAAGTGGAGTACTTAAAGTTATGTCCAACTGACGTGTTAACTTCAAGAATAAATGTTTTATTACCATTATTATAATAACTTGTTATGCTGATGTATTTGCTTTGAGCTGCTGTAGTACAGATATTTCCCCTGTGTGGATTTCACATTTTAGAAGCTGGAACTAGTGACTTGATAAATGACTTCATTATGAATCTATTAATTACAGTGACAATACAAGAGTAAAAGCAGATAACATTAAACACATCCAGTCCAGTTTTATTTTAAAAGACGGTCCTGCGTTAATTCTACAGACTCCAAACCCCGGGCAGTACTGCCGGGTTAACAATACGGTTCCATTGCTGGCACTGTATTTTGACGGGGAAAGCAACATGAGGGTGGACTTCAGACTCTCTA
This sequence comes from Etheostoma nigrum, assembly GCA_029931835.1. Taxonomy (NCBI): domain Eukaryota; kingdom Metazoa; phylum Chordata; class Actinopteri; order Perciformes; family Percidae; genus Etheostoma; species Etheostoma nigrum. The sequence goes on along the minus strand of JAQOOF010000031.1, from coordinate 47,274 downwards.
GAGGATCCTTCCCCGGTCTGATGGCCATCCTCGGCACGGGGTCGGGGCGTTCACCGTCCTCCACTGGATGAGGGACCTCGTGTCCTCGTCTGTCCCTAACGATTATATAAATAAGATCAGGGCAGAAACAGCTAATATACATTAACGTACTTTAACATGACTGCTAACGCTTGCAGCTTTGTGTAGCTATATTTACAAGATCATACATCTAACGCTGAAATCTTCTACAGCGGGTCGATAGTTTAACACAATAAACAACAGTGTACTACAACACATGTAACGTTACATTATTAGCCGTGTATGGTTAAACTGTGCCGCTGTTAGCTAGCTAAGGTTAACTTGCTAGCATGTCAAATTACGGTACCAATAAACGTTATAATTCGCGATAAAAATATCATTAAAAACTGTAAGATTAACCAAATATACAAATACAGGTACATAAAATGTTATAAGTACAGCAAAAAGACTCATGTTCAACTTTTGTATTGCTCTGCCGTCCTCGCTATCGCGTCTACGGCCGCCATTAATTCAAGTTTTTTGACTGTTGTTAGCCCCGCCCCTTCCGCTACGTAGCCAAGATGGCGACCGTTGAGTGTGGAAAGTGTCCATCGATCCGCACTCAACTTTCGGGGAGTTTTGAGTACACCATCCGGGTATTTAAGTGTACTGCGTTTGACCGCACTTCGACAATGTGAGCGCACTATGTACTCAAAAAGTTAGTATTTAGTACAGAAGTGCGCGATTTGGAACACACTATTGCACTACTGGTCAGTCCCTCAGAACACGGTCTGGTCCTGGGGGGGGTTAGGACCTGGGGGATTATAACCTGGGGGGTTAGGACCTGAGGGGTTAAGCTCTGGGGGTGTTAGGACCTGGGGGGTTAGTCTCTGGGGGGGTTAGGACCTGGGGGGTTATAACCTGGGGGTTTAGGACCTGGGGGGTTAGGTCCTCGGGGGGGTTAGGACCTCGGGTGGTTAGGACCTCGGGTGGTTAGGACCTCGGGTGGTTAGGTCCTGCACTACTGGTCAGTCCCTCAGTGTTATTCTGTGTGTTGCGTTCAGTGTCATGTTACCCTGTGTGTCGTGTTTGTGTTACCGTGTGTGTTGCGTTCAGGTTCGTGTTACCATGTGTGTTGCGTTCAGGTTCGTGTTACCATGTGTGTTGCGTTCAGGGTCGTGTTACCCTGTGTGTTGCGTTCAGTGTTGTGTTACCCTGTGTGTTGCGTTCAGTGTCGTGTTACTCTGTGTGTTGCGTTCAGTGTCGTGTTACTCTGTGTGTCGTGTTTGTGTTATCCTGTGTGTTGCGCTCAGGTTCGTGTTACCATGTGTGTTGCGTTCATGTTCGTGTTACCATGTGTGTTGCGTTCAGGTTCGTGTTACCATGTGTGTTGCGTTCAGGTTCGTGTTACCATGTGTGTTGCGTTCAGGTTCGTGTTACCATGTGTGTTGCGTTCAGGTTCGTGTTACCATGTGTGTTGCGTTCAGGTTCGTGTTATCCTGTGTGTTGCGTTCAGGGTCGTGTTACCTTGTGTGTTGCTTTCAGGGTCGTGTTACCCTGTGTTTTGCGTTCAGGTTCGTGGAGTCCCAGCAGACGCCGGCCTCTGACCCCGTGGTGCTGTGGCTGAACGGCGGCCCCGGCTGCAGCTCTCTGGACGGACTGCTGACGGAGCACGGCCCCTTCCTGGTAGGTCGCCTCGCTGTGATGTCACTGTGATGTCACAGGAACACCTGCTGACCTCTGACCTATTGTTTCAGATCCAGGACGACGGATCGTCGCTGCAGGTCAACCCGCACTCCTGGAACAAGGTCTGTTACTCCAGGTGTCTCATTGGTCAACTGGAAACTGTTTCTTCAACCTGAACCTCTCTCCATAGTTCTGAGTTAGTTTATTCCAAAATGTACATCACCAAACCCACCAGACTCCATGTAAATAATCACTACTTTTAGCGTGTATAGAGCAGGATATCTCCACCAGACTCCATGTAAATAATCACTACTTTTAGCATGTATAGAGCAGCATATCTCCACAAGACTCCATGTAAATATTTACTACTTTTATCATCGTTAAACACACTTCATTCAAAGTGGACAGAAACTAAATAAAACTACCAAAAGCCGTCTTGGTTCATCTTTCCACTGTTCCACCAATCACCATAAACTCTCAATTCACCTATTTACATGTGGAGATATGCTGCTCTATACCCGCTAAAAGTAGTGATTATTTACATGGAGTCTGGTGGAGAGATATGCTGCTCTAGACACGCTAAAAGTAGTGATTATTTACATGGAGTCTGGTGGGTTTGGTGAGGGTGATTTCGGGGCTGTTTCATGTTAAACTCTTTAACTAAGAGGTCTCTCTCTGTAGGGATCCATCCCATAATGTCAGCAGTGCATGGGAACATAGGGCCCAGATTAAGTGAAGCTTGTATTTATTTGTGTGTTTGGGACCAGATTGCCAACGTGCTGTACTTGGAGTCTCCCGCCGGCGTCGGCTTCTCGTACTCCGACGATAAGAACTACGTCACCAACGACACCGAGGTCAGTAACACGCTGAAACCGGCTCCCGATTGGCTCACAGGTCGACATGGTAACGTGTTTGTTGTTTCCGCCCCAGGTGTCAATGAACAACTATCTGGCTCTGAAGGAGTTCTTCCGTCTGTTCCCCGAGTACAGCAAGAACCAGCTGTTCCTGACCGGAGAGAGCTACGGAGGAATCTACATCCCGACGCTCGCCGAGAGGGTGATGGAGGACGCCAGCCTCAACCTGCAGGTACCGCTAGCACGCTAACGCTACAGCCTCAACCTGCAGGTACAGGTTAAGGTAACGCTACAGGTTAACACACAGGGACACGCTAACACACAGGTACAGGCTAACATGCTAACGCTACAGTAAAAACACAAGTTCACGCTTACACACTACACGCTCGCTGAGAGGGTAATGGAGGACGCCGGATGTCGTTTTTTTCGTATCTGTCTTCCAAAAAATTTGTCACACACAGAACACCAGCCCTCTACGACGCTAACACTAGCCCTCTACGATGCTAACACTAGCCCTCTACGATGCTAACACTAGCCCTCTACAATGCTAACACTAGCCCTCTGTGATGCGAACACTAGCCCCTGCGATACTAACACTAGCCCTCTACGACGCTAACACTAGCCCTCTACGATGCTAAAACTAGCCCTCTGTGATGCGAACATTAGCCCCTGCGATACTAACACTAGCCCTCTACGATGCTAACACTAGCCCTCTACAATGCTAACACTAGCCCTCTACGATGCTAACAATAGCCCTCTACGATACTAACACTAGCCTTCTACGATACTAACACTAGCCCTCTACGATGCTAAAACTAGCCCTCTACGATGCTTAAACTAGCCCGCTACAATGCTAACACTAGCCCCTGCGATGCTAACACTAGCCCTCTACGATGCTAACACTAGCCCTCTACGACGCTAACACTAGCCCTCTACGATACTAATGTAAATGTAATGTAAATGTAAATGTGCTGTATTTATATAGCTTTACATAGTACAGGAACCATTCACCATTCACACACATTCATACACTGTGGCAGAGGTTGCCGTACAAGGTGCCACCTGCTCATCAGATAAACACTCACACACATCATACACCGATGCGCAGTTCAGTGTCTTGCCCAAGGACACTTCGACATGGGACTGCAGGGCCGGGGATTGAACCACCAACCTTCCAATTGGCAGGCAACCGCTCTACCACTGAGCCACAGCCGCCCTAACACTAGCCCTCTACGATACTAACACTAGCCCTCTACGATACTAAAACTAGCCCTCTACGATGCTAAAACTAGCCCTCTACGATGCTAAAACTAGCCCTCTACGATGCTAACACTAGCCCCTGCGATGCTAACACTAGCCCTCTGCGATGCTAACACTAGCCCTCTACGATGCTAACACTAGCCCCTGCGATGCTAACACTAGCCCTCTACGATGCTAAAACTAGCCCTCTAGGATGCTAACACTAGCCCTCTAGCGATGCTAACACTAGCCCTCTACGATGCTAACACTAGCCCTCTACGAGGCTAACACTAGCCCTCTACGAGGCTAACACTAGCCCTCTACGATGCTAACACTAGCCCTCTATGATGCTAACACTAGCCCTCTACAATGCTAACACTAGCCCTCTATGACGCTAACACTAGCCCCTGCGATGCTAACACTAGCCCCTGCAATGCTAACACTAGCGAGGTCGGATGTGTTCCAGGGCGTGGCGGTGGGGAACGGCATGTCCAGCTACGAGATGAACGATAACTCTCTGGTGTTCTTCGCCTACTACCACGGCCTGCTGGGCACCCGGCTCTGGGACCAGCTGCAGACCTTCTGCTGCTCCGACGGCAAGTGCAACTTCTACGACAACCAGAATCAGAACTGCTCCATCAGCGTGAGTCACAAATATACTGGGTCTATTCTGGGTCCATACTGGGTCTATTCTGGGTCCATACTGGGTCCATACTGGGTCCATACTGGGTCCATACTGGGTCCATACTGGGTCCATACTGGGTCTATTCTGGGTCCATACTGGGTCTATGCTGGGTCTATACTGGGTCTATGCTGGGTCCATACTGGGTCTATACTGGGTCTATGCTGGGTCCATACTAGGGTGTATGCTGCGTTACGCTTTTAAAGTGCTATATAAAGTGTGTGTGTGTGTGTGTGTCTTTGCGTGTGTGTCTGTGTGTCTTTGCGTGTCTGTGTGTGTGTGTGTGTGTCTCTGTGTGTGTGTGTGTGTCTCTCTGTGTGTGTGTGTGTGTGTGTGTCTGCAGCTGTCTGAAGTCCAGCTCATTGTCTACGGTTCTGGACTCAACATGTACAACCTGTACGCTCCGTGTCCCGGGGGCGTCGGCAGAGCCAGGTAACCTCTGACATCATCATGCCGTCACAGTCCCCTGGGACCTCAGAGGTTCACTTCCTGTTTCCTGTTTCCTGTTTGTGTTTGTCAGCGAGGACGGAGGCGAGCTGGTGATCCGAGACCTGGGGAACTGGTTCATCAACCACAGGTCCACTCGGGTCTGGAACCAGGTCAGTCTGATAATACCAGGCCACTCGGGTCTGGATCCAGGTCTGTCTGATAATACCAGTTCACTAGGCTCTGGGACGACAGAGGGCGGGGCTTAGGGCAGTCTCCAGGGGGCGGAATTTAGGACAGTCTCCAAGGGGCGGAATTTAGGACAGTCTCCAGGGGGCGGGACGTATGACAGTCGCCAGGGAGCGGGACTTAGGACAGTTGCCAGGGGGCGGGACTTATGACAGTCTCCAGGGGGCGGGGCTTATTACAGTCTCCTGGGACGAGGCTTAGAACAGGTACAGGGGGCCCCCTGGACTCTGTGTCCAGTGTCTTCTTAACACCGGGTCTCCTGTGGTCCTGTAGAAGTTGCGGGCGGTGTCCCTGCACCGGTCGGTGCGCCTGGACCCCCCCTGCACCAACTCTACCCCCGCCAAGCTGTACCTCAACAACCCGTACGTCAGAGCTGCGCTGCACATCAGCCGGGACGCCCTGGACTGGGTCATCTGCAGGTAACCCCCCCCACCCGCCCCACACACACACCTGGAGACACTCTGCAGTCTGCTCCCCCCACACCCACACCCACACACACACACCTAGAGACACTTTGGGGTCTGCCCCCCCCCCCCCCCCCACACACACACACACACACACACACACACACCTGGAAACGCTCTGCAGTCTGCCCCCCCCCCTCCCACACACACACACACACACACACACACACACACCTGGAAACGCTCTGCAGTCTGCCCCCCCCCCACACCCACCCCACACACAGACCTGGACATATTATAATATTCTATACTACTACTGTAATACTCATATACTCATACAAAACATACTGAAGTAAAAGTACAGATTACTTCTTATTGTCTCTCTCTCTGTGTTTCTCTGTGTCTGTCTCTCTCTCTCTCTCTCTCTGTGTCTGTCTTTGTCTGTGTGTCTGTCTCTCTGTCTTTGTCTCTTGCAGCTCTGAGGTGAATCTGAACTACGGCCGTCTGTACCTGGATGTCAGGAAACAGTACCAGAAGCTGCTTTCTGCTCTGGTCAGTGAACGCACCACCACCCTTCATCTACACGCCATCCACGTTTCATCCATCCGTCATCCACGTGTTTTAGAACTGGATTTTCCTGTCATTTCATAATATATTCATTCATGATATACACCCACCTAAAGGATTATTAGAAACACCTGTTCAATTTCTCATTAATGCAATTATCTAATCAACCAATCACATGGCAGTTGCTTCAATGCATTTAGGGGTGTGGTCCTGGTCCAGACCATCTCCTGACCTGGTCCATCTCCTGACCTGGTCCAGACCATCTCCTGAACTCCAAACTGAATGTCAGAATGGGAAAGAAAGGGGATTTAAGACATTTGGAGCGTGGCATGGTTGTTGGTGCCAGACGGGCCGGTCTGCTCAGTTACTGGGATTTACACCCACAACTATTTCTAGGGTTTTCAAAGAATGGTGTGAAAAGGGAAAAACACCCAGCATGCAGCAGTCCTGGGGGGGAAATGCCGCGTTGATGCTAGAGGTCAGAGGAGAATGGGCCAACTGATTCAAGCTGATAGAAGAGCAACTTTGACTGAAATAACCAACGTTACAACCGAGGTATGCAGCAAAGCATTTGTGAAAACACAACACGCACAACCTTGAGGCGGATGGGCTACAGCAGCAGAAGACCCCCCCGGGTACCACTCATCTCCACTACAAATAGGAAAAAGAGGCCACAATCTGCAAGAGCTCACCAAACCTGGACAGTTGAAGACTGGAAAGATGTTGCCTGGTCTGATGAGTCTGGTTTCTGTTGAGACCTTCAGATGGTAGAGTCAGAATGAGAACATGGATCCATCATGCCTTGCTACCACTGTGCAGGCTGGTGGTGGTGGTGTAATGGTGTGGGGGATGTTTTCTTGGCCCCTTAGTGCCAGTTGGGCATGGTTTAAATGCCCCGGCCTACCTGAGCCTGGTTTCTGACCATGTCCGTCCCTTTATGGCCACCATGTCACCGTCCTCTGATGGCTACTTCCAGCAGGATAATGCACCATGTCACAAAGCTCACATCATTTATAACTAGTTTCTTGAACATAACAATGAATTCAATGGACTAAAATAACCCCCCCACTCAACAGATTTCAACCTGTACTAAAATGGCCCCCCCTGTCACCAGATCTCAACCTGTACTAAAATGGCCCCCCCACTCACCAGATCTCAACCCAATAGAGCATCTTTGGGATGTGGTGGAACGGGAGCTTCGTGCCCTCAAATCCCACAAATCTCCATCAACTGCAAGATGCTATCCTCTCAATATGGGCCGACATCTCTAAAGAATGCTTTCAGCTCCTTGTTGAATCAATGCCTCGTAGAATTAAGGCAGTTCTGAAGGAGAAAGGGGGTCAAACACAGTCTTAGTATGGTGGTCCTCATAATCCTATAGGTGAGTGGATAATACATGTACTACAGGTACTACAACATATACTACTACATACACGGTATTAGTATGGTGGTCCTCATAATACTATAGGTGAGTTTATTCATTCATAAGGACAGTGACCATGAATCTTATATTCATTTATAAAGACTGTTGTTGAAAGTGACTGTTTCTCCAGGTGTCTGGGGGCGTGTCCTTGTTTAAAGGGACAGTGTTTCTACAGGTGTCTGGGGGCGTGTCCTTGTTTAAAGGGACAGTGTTTCTCCAGGTGTCTGGGGGCGTGTCCTTGTTTAAAAGGACAGTGTTTCTCCAGGTGTCTGGGGTGTGTCCTTGTTTAAAAGGACAGTGTTTCTCCAGGTGTCTGGGGGTGTGTCCTTGCACTAGAAGTGCCGTGAGCGGTCATTTCGACCGCCAGATTCCAAACTGTATAATCTGTCATGATAAATACCTAACTGCAATATTAATGCAGGTATTTTGTTAGGATATCTTTAGAAAAACGAAATAACACCAAAATGTACAATTTAACGAGTTTAATTATACACTTGAGTTGCCCATTATTGTTTCAATAATTCATATCATGGCATAGTAAAACGTAATTATTTCATTCACATCTGAAAAATATGGTATGTAAATTCATTCAACATAACTTATAACAGGCAAATAACACCTAAAAGTATCTCATTTGAACATTTATAACCTTCGGACCATTGCTGATGCCCACACTTGTTACTCAAGACCGCTTATGACGTTTCTCTGGCAGAGACGCTGATAGTTACTAAGCAACCAATATGCATCTTCAACCGCGCAAAAGATTAAAAACAATACCGCGAAAATCCGAGCGGTCAATATGACCGTGTATGGCCGAAATAAGTAAAAGTGATTTTTCTTTTCTTTGCCAGTGTGTAATGTATATAAAAAATATTTTAAATTAAAATATAGACCCTTTTAGGAAAAGTCAGGTACCAGCAGATCCAGCAAAGGGATTACATATACAAATTTCAAAACGGTCAAAATGACCGTCATGGCTGTTCTAGTGTTAAAGGGACAGTTTCTCCAGGTGTCTGGGGGCGTGTCCTTGTTTAAAGTGACAGTGACTGTTTCTCTGTGCAGAAGTACCGGGTCCTGGTGTATAACGGGGACGTGGACATGGCCTGTAACTTCATGGGGGACGAGTGGTTTGTTGAGTCTCTGCAGCAGCAGGTAACCTCATCTCCGACCTATAGAATCCTTTTGTTCACTCACATTTTTTAAACTGATTTAAAAAAAAAAAAAAGTATTATTAGTTATATTTTTGAAAGCATTCTTAGTTTATGTTTTCATACCTGGCTGAAACTTATGCACATCACCGGGTATCACAGGATGCCATATCCTCTGGATGCCATATCCTCGGGATGCCATATCTATCCTCGGGATGCCATATCTATCCTCGGGATGCCATATCCTCGGGATGCCATACCCTCGGGATGCCATATCCTCTGGATGTGATATCTATCCTCGGGATGCCATATCCGCGGGATGCCATACCCTCGGGATGCCATATCCTCTGGATGTGATATCTATCCTCGGGATGCCATATCCTCTGGATGTGATATCTATCCAGGTTGGAGATATAATCTCTCCACCTAGTCCTGGGTCTTCCCCGAGGCCTCCTCCCAGCTGGACACGCCTGGAACACCTCCTTAGGGAGGCGCCCAGGAGGCACCCTTACCAGATGCCCGAACCACCTCAACTGGCTCCTTTCGACGCGAAGGAGCAGCGGCTCTACTCCGAGCTCCTCTCGGATGACTGAGCTTCTCACCCTATCTCTAAGGGAGACGCCAGCCCCCCTCCTGAGGAAACCCATTTCGGCCGCTTGTACCCTGGATCTCGTTCTTTCGGTCATGACCCAGCCTTCATGACCATAGGTGAGGGTAGGAACGAAAATTGCCCGGTAGATCGAGAGCTTTGCCTTCTGGCTCAGCTCCCTTTTTGTCACAACGGTGCGATAAACAGAATGTAATACCGGACCGGCTGCTCCGATTCTCCGACCAATCTCACGCTCCATGGTCCCCTCACTCGCGAACAAGACCCCAAGGTACTTAAACTCCTTCACTTGGGGTAAGGACTCACTCCCCACCTGAAGAAAGCACTCCATCGGTTTCCTGCTGAGAACCATGGCCTCGGAATGCGATTTCATGATATTGTCACACTAATTACTAAGGCTGTAATCAACCAAAGAAAATCTTGGTCGACTAAAGTCGTGAAAATTTAAAAATCGATTTGGGGGGGGAATGCTAGATTAATTAACTATACTGTCCTGCAGTCCTTGTAGGCTATTTGCAGTATATTAAACGTTTTGGACCTAATTATTTTGCCCTGAAATGACTCGTCTGTCGGCTCTGACAGCGCTGCATCAGCCTCATATCCTGAGACATAAAGTCCACAATTCCTTCCGTGATATTATTTTAGCGTTTGGATGATAGAGGCTTAACATCCAGTGTGGTCTGGGGGGGTCTGAGGGGGTCTGGGGAACGCTACCGTGGTTGCGGGTGGGTGTGCCGGTAGTTATAAAATGATTATTAGACTATGAAATTTGCCAACTCTGATATGTTCATACAGCCTACTCCAAACAGACAGGGCAACCTAACACAGACAGGTTAGCTTACCGTTTTTAGGTGATACGCCATGTTTGTAGTCCAGCTGTGATATGCAAACTGTTACTTGCAAACTTTGCATTTGACTTTTTTCCGTTATCTATTTTTGTAAAATGCTGCCACACTGCCGATGTCTTGGACATGGTAGAGGAGGACTGACTGGAAACTAAACACACAGTTAAAGAAATATTCAGCTAACCACTAAAACAAGGCTTTCTAGTTTGTTCTTCAATCTGTCTCCGGTGGGTCGGGCTAATCCAAAAAAGGTGAAAACAAGGGGGGTGTTCTGAAGACAGAGCACCCTCTGTAAACACCCCCATTAGCAATTAGTGCTTTCCACCCATAGACCGTAACGGTCCATGCTTCCACCTGATGAAATAACACGGCAAAAAATCAACCAATCAGAATTTTGGTCGAGCCAGAACGTATCGACCAATAAATCGACCAGTCGACTGGGAGATTACAGCCCTAGTGCTTACGTCACAATACGACATTGCAATATTCAAGGGGATATTGCAATTTATTACCTTTTTTCCAAACGTCAAATTATGTCCCCAAAAGTGTGTGTGTGTGTGTGTGAACACCTGAGAAAATCAATGTTAATATTTGGTACAGTAGCCTTTGTTTGCAGTTCCAGAGGTCAAACGTTTCCTGTAGTTCTTCACCAGGTTTGACACACTGCAGAAGGGATTTTGGCCCACTCCTCCACACAGATCTTCTCTAGATCAGTCAGGTTTCTGGGCTGTCGCTGAGAAACACGGAGTTTGAGCTCCCTCCAAAGATTCTCTATTGGGTTTAGGTCTGGAGACTGGCTAGGCCCCCCCCAGAACCTTGATCTGCTTCTTCCAGAGCCCCTCCTTGGTTCTCCTGGCTGTGTGCTTCGGGTCATTGTCATGTTGGAAGACCCAGCCTCGACCCATCTTCAATGCTCTAACTGAGGGAAGGAGGTTGTTCCCCAAAATCTCCCAATACATGGCCCCGGTCATCCTCTCCTTAATACAGTGCAGTCGCCCTGTTCCATGTGCAGAAAAACACCCCCAAAGCATGATGTTACCCCCCCATGCTTCACAGTAGGGATGGTGTTCTTGGGATGGTCCTCATCATTCTGCTTCCTCCAAACACGGTTAGTGGAATTATGACCAAAAAGTTCTATTTTGGTCTCATCTGACCACATGACTTTCTCCCATGACTCCTCTGGATCATCCAAATGGTCATTGGCAAACTTAAGACGGCCTTGACATGTGCTGGTTTAAGCAGGGGAACCTTCTGTGCCATGCATGATTTCAAACCATGACGTCTTAGTGTATTACCAACAGTAACCTTGGAAACGGTCGTCCCAGCTCTTTTCAGGTCATTGACCAGCTCCTCCTGTGTAGTTCTGGGCTGATTTCTCACCTTTCTTAGGATCATTGAGACCCCACGAGGTGAGATCTTGCATGGAGCCCCAGTCCGAGGGAGATTGACATGTCATGTTTAGCTTCTTCCATTTTCTAATGTTGAAGAATTTCAACAGTGGACCTTTTTTTCACCAAGCTGCTTGGACATGTCCCCGTAGCCCTTTCCAGCCTTGTGGAAGTGTACAATTTAGTCTCTACTGTCTTTGGACAGCTCTTTGGTCTTGGCCATATTAGTAGTTGGATTCTTACTGATTGTATGGGGTGGACAAGTGTCTTTATGCAGCTAACGACCTCAAACAGGTGCATCTAATTTAGAATAATAAATGGAGTGGAGGTGGACATTTTGAAGGCAGACTAACAGGTCTTTGAGGGTCAGAATTCTAGCTGATAGACAGGTGTTGAAATACTTATTTGCAGCTGTATCATACAAATAGTTAAAAAATCATACATTGTGATTTCTGGATTTTTTTTTAGATTATGTCTGTCACAGTGGACATGCACCTACGATGACAATTTCAGAGATATTTCATAAAGATATAAAATTTTTATTTTTTGTGAAGAATCACCAACAAGTGGGACACAATTGTGAAGTGGAACGAAATCTATTGGATTTTGGAAACTTTTTAACTAATAAAAAAATGAAAAGTGGGGTGTGCAAAATGATTGGGCCCCCTTGCGTTAATACTTTGTAGAGCCACCTTTTGCTGCGATTACAGCTGCAAGTCGCTTGGGGTATGTCTCTATCAGTTTTGCACATCGAGAGACTGACATTCTTGCCCATTCTTCCTTGCAAAACAGCTCGAGCTCAGTGAGGTTGGATGGAGAGCGTTTGTGAACAGCAGTTTTCAGCTCTTTCCACAGATTCTCGATTGGATTCAGGTCTGGACTTTGACTTGGCCATTCTAACACCTGGATACGTTTATTTGTGAACCATTCCTTTGTGGATTTTGCTGTATGTTTGGGATCATTGTCTTGTTGGAAGATAAATCTCCGTCCCAGTTTCAGGTCTTTTGCGGACTCCAACAGGTTTTCATCCAGAATGATCCTGTATTTGGCTGTATCCATCTTCCCCTCAATTTTAACCATCTTCCCTGTCCCTGCTGAAGAAAAGCAGGCCCAAACCATGATGCTGCCACCACCATGTTTGACAGTGGGGATGGTGTGTTGAGGGTGATGAGATGTGTTGCTTTTACGCCAAACATATCGTTTTGCATTGTGGCCAAAAAGTTCGATTTTGGTTTCATCTGACCAGAGCACCTTCTTCCATGTTTGGTGTGTCTCCCAGGTGGCTTGTGGCAAACTTTAGACAAGACTTTTTATGGATATCTTTGAGAAATGGCTTTCTTCTTGCCACTCTTCCATAAAGGCCAGATTTGTGCAGTGTACGACTGATTGTTGTCCTATGGACAGACTCTCCCACCTCAGCTGTAGTTCTCTGCCGTTCATCCAGAGTGATCATGGGCCTCTTGGCTGCATCTCTGATCAGTCTTCTCCTCGTCTGAGCTGAAAGTTTAGAGGGACGGCCAGGTCTTGGTAGATTTGCAGTGGTCTGATACTCCTTCCATTTCAAAATGATCGCTTGCACAGTGCTCCTTGGGATGTTTAAAGCTTGGGAAATCTTTTTGTATCCAAATCCGGCTTTAAACTTCTCCACAACAGTATTACGGACCTGCCTGGTGTGTTCCTTGGTCTTCATGATGCTCTCTGCGCTTTCAACAGAACCCTGAGACTATCACAGAGCAGGTGCATTTATACAGAGACTTGATCACACACAGGTGGATTCTATTTATCACCATGAGTCATTTAGGACAACATTGGATCATTCAGAGATCCTCGCTGAACTTCTGGAGTGAGTTTGCTGCACTGAAAGTAAAGGGGCCGAATAATTTTGCACGCACCACTTTTCAGTTTTTTATTTGCTAAAAAAGTTTAAAATATCCAATAGATCTCGTTCCACTTCACAATTGTGTCCCACTTGTTGGTGATTCTTCACAAAAAATAAAATTTTGATATCTTTGTTTGAAGCCTGAAATGTGTCAAAAGGTTGACAAGTTTAAGGGGGCCGAATACTTTCGCAAGGCACTGTATATGTATGTGTGTATATGTGTATATATATATATGTGTGTGTGTATATATATGTGTGTGTGTGTGTATATATATATGTGTGTGTGTATATATATATATATATATATATATATATATATACACACATACGTATGTGTGTGTGTGTGTGTGTGTGTGTGTGTGTGTAAAGTGATGATTTTGGTTAATAGCGGTTTCCTCCGTCAGGTGGCGGTGCAGCGGCGTACGTGGCTCTACGGCGATGATGACAGTCAGCAGGTCGGAGGATTCGTCAAAGAGTTCGACAACATCGCCTTCCTCACCGTCAAGGTAACGGCTGACCGCAGGGGGGAAGTGGTCTTTAGCTTCAGTGATGTCCTCTCTGGGGCTGCACCTCTTCAGTGATGTCATCTCTGGGGCTGCATCTCATAAACCTGAAATTAGAAACCCTACAGACCCTCCTCGGCCCCTGATGCTCGGCCCCGATACTCGGCCCCCGATTCTCAGCCCCCGATTCTCGGCCCCCAACGCTCGGCCCTCATTGATTCCTCTTTGATGCCCGGTCCCCAATGCCCGGTCCCCGATGCTCGGTCCTCGATGCTCGGCCCTTGGTGATTCCTCCCCGATGCTCGGTCCTCGATGCCCGCTCCTCGATGCTCGGTCCTCGATGCTCGGTCCTCGATGCCCGGTCCTCGATGCCCGGTCCTCGATGCTCGGTCCTCGATGCTCGGTCCCCGATGCCCGGTCCTCGATGCTTGGTCCCCGATGCTCGGTCCTATGTGATCCCTCCTTGGTGCTCGGTCCTCGATACCCGGTCCTCAATGACCGGTCCTTGATGCTCGGTCCCCGATGCTTGGTCCTATGTGATCCCTCCTTGGTTCTCGGTCCTTGATGCTCGGTCCTCTGTGATCCGTCCTTGGTTCTCGGTCCAGCTGTCAGATAAAGGACATGAGATGCAGCCTGTGTGTCTGATTTTATGGAAGAACCTGTGTGCCTTATTGAGGATCTTTGTCTTGTCTGTGTTGCCACAGGGTTCTGGTCACATGGTCCCGTCAGATAAACCAATCGCAGCCTTCGCCATGTTCTCCAGATTCCTCCAGAGGAAACCCTACTGACCCTCTCAGGCCGCCATACTCTGCCAGCCAATCAGCACCGCCCTGCTCCGTGTTGCCTGGCCACCACGTTACTGTGGCAAGAAATGAATTGTCTCAACCTCAGCCAATCACGTCGCTCCTCCTCCCGGTCGACTCCACCGGTAATGTGTTGCCGTGGAAACAAGCACTGCCGCCAATCTGCCATGTTTTGAATGTGAAATTTAATTTGTTGATTTTAAAGGAAAATAAAGTTTGACTCGACACTTTGGTTTTATTTCCTTTCTGTGTGTGTGTGTGTGTGTGTGTGTGTGTGTGTGTGTTTCATACACATTCATTCACTGTGGCCAAGGCTGCTCATCAGATACACAGTCTCACACATCACACTGAACCCAGACCTTTAGTCTCTCTTCCAAGACCCCTGAACCCAGAACGATAGTCCCTCGTCCAGGACCCCTGAACCCAGAACCTTAGTCCCTCTTCCAGGACCCCTAAACCCAGACTTTTAGTCCTTCTTCCAGGACCCCTGAACCCAGAACAATAGTCCCTCTTCCAGGACCCTTGAACCCAGAACCCTAGTCCCTCTTCCAGGACCCCTGAACCAGAACCTTAGTCCCTCTTCCAGGACCCCTGAACCCAGAACAATAGTCCCTCTTCCAGGACCCTTGAACCCAGAATCCTAGTCCATCTTCCAGGACCCTTGAACCAGACCTTTAGTCCCTCTTCCTGGACCCCTGAACCAGAACCTTAGTCCCTCTTCCAGGATCCCTGAACCCAGAACTTTAGGCCTTCTTCCAGGACCCCTGAACCCAGAACGTTAGTCTCTGTTCCAAGACCCCTAAACCCAGACCTGCAGTCTCTCTTCCAGGACCCCTGAACCCAGAACTTTAGTCCCTCTTTCAGGACCCCTGAACCCAGAACTTTTAGTCCTTCTTCCAGGACCCCTGAACCCAGAACAATAGTCCCTCTTCCAGGACCCTTGAACCCAGAACCCTAGTCCCTCTTTCAGGACCCCTGAACCAGAACCGTAGTCCCTCTTCAAGGACTCCTGAACCAGAACCTTAGTCTCTCTTCCAGGACCCTTGAAGGTCTGGGAACCTTAAGTATCTCATCCAGGACCCCCTGAACCAGAACCTTAGTCCCCCTTCCAGGATCCTTGAGCCAGACCTTTAGGCCGTCTTCCAGGACCCCTGAACCAGTGTCTTCCAGTGAAATGGTATAATTACATTTAAGCATGGTTTCATATATTCTTACACATGTGTTCATCATTATATTCATGTGTTCATCATTATTCTTATCCAACATTTCTCACTCCAACAAATGGATTTAGTAATAAATACTGGACTAATAAAATATGGAGAGTAAGAGAAACTAGAACCAACATTATTAAACAATAACAATATCAATCATTAACTCTCCTGCATTATATTTGATATCTGACCTTCATGAATAAATCTGGGTAAAAAAATCCACCTGCCTCTCCTCGTGTTGTCATGGTTTCCATCTTCAGGACACACACACACACACACACACACACACACACACACACACACACACACACACACACACACACACACACACACACACATACACATACATACACATACATACATACATACATACGCCTGAACTTGTTTATTGATAATCTATCTATGTTTTTATCTGTGAGCTGATCAATAATCACCAGTGACGTCATTCCATTTCCTGTTTGTGCGGGAAGTGTTTGTGAGGAGTGAAAGCTGCTGATCAGCAGACCCGCTACCTGTCTGTCGCTCTGCGGGTTTTATTCTCCACTGCGCTCGTTCCTCTTCCTCCGCTCCGCAGCAGCGATGCCTCCGCCGCGCCAGGCCGGCACCTGCGCTCTGTCTGCGGGCTGGCAGTAGATCGGGGGCTCGGTGCAGTCTCTGACCGGCCGCGGCGCTTTGTCTGCGGGCTGGCAGTAGATCGGGGGCTCGGTGCAGTCTCTGGCCGGCCGCGGCGCTCTGTCTGCGGGCTGGCAGTAGATCGGGGGCTCGGTACAGTCTCTCCATCATGGTGCAGAAGCCACGGAACGGCGGGGTGTTTCCCGGAGCGCAGGCCGACCAGAAGAAGTTGAAGGTCGGCTTCGTGGGTCTGGAGGCCGGGGGGAGCGAGTCCACCAGGGACGGAGCCCTGCTCATAGCAGGTGTGTGTGTGTGTGTGTGTGTGTGTGTGTGTGTGTGTAAATAATTACATTGAATATCTTGATACCGATATAACCTATAGTGTACCATACGTTCCCAAACATCACATCACAGTGTGCCCACTGCTCGCCAACCGGAAACCCTCCTCGGATTATTACGATATATGTGAAAAATATGAGAAACAAAGTTTTCTACTCTTTTACTCTTTTCTACAGTTTCAGAGAGCAGTATGATACGTGTATAACGTCTAACAAAGATACAGATAACAACGATAAGACTTCTATAATGCTAATAATAATAATAATAATAATAATAGAGTAATCGTGTGCGCAGGGGGGGAGGAGGGTCCAATAATAATAATAATAATAATAATAATATAATGTGTGCAGGGGGGGAGGAGGGTCCCCGGCGGCAGCGCAGCACCGTCTCGGGGGGGAAGAAACCTCCGAAGAGGAACGCCGTCTACAGACGTCTGCAGAACTTCCTGTACAACGTCCTGGAGAGACCGCGGGGCTGGGCCTTCATCTACCACGCCTACGTGTAAAGACACCTGTCTGTCTGTCTGTCTGTCTGCCTGCCTGTCTGTCTGTCTGTCTGTCTGTCTGTCTTGTTCTGTTTCAGCTTCCTGTTGGTGTTCTCCTGTCTGGTTCTGTTTCAGCTTCCTGTTGGTGTTCTCCTGTCTGGTTCTGTCTGTGTTCTCCACCATCAGAGAGTACGAGAAGAGCTCGGAGGACGCTCTCTACATCCTGGTAATAACACACACACACACACACACACACACACACACACTTATCAGCTGAATAAGGAACTGTCTCTGTTTCTGGTGTGGGTTAGTGTGGGATGACGTCAGCTGTTTGTCGCTGTGGAACAGGAAGTGGTGACCATTGTGGTGTTCGGCGTGGAGTACATGGTGAGGATCTGGGCTGCCGGCTGCTGCTGTCGCTACCGAGGCTGGAGGGGAAGACTCAAGTTCGCCAGGAAACCCTTCTGTGTCATTGGTGAGTCATTCATCATGCTCATGCTCTAATAAGTCCTTTATTTCAGGCTGGGCTACTTCATTCCTCATGCTCAGCTTGCTCTAATAAGTCCTTTATTTCAGGCTGGACTACTGTCATTCCTCATGCTCAGCTTGCTCTAATAAGTCCTTTATTTCAGGCTGGACTACTGTCATTCATCATGCTCAGCTTGCTCTAATAAGTCCTTTATTTCAAGCTGGACTACTGTCATTCCTCATGCTCAGCTTGCTCTAATAAGTCATTTATTTCAGGCAGGACTACTGTCATTCATCATGCTCAGCTTGCTCTAATAAGTCCTTTATTTCAAGCTGGACTACTGTCATTCCTCATGCTCAGCTTGCTCTAATAAGTCATTTACAGTGAGGAAAATAAGTATTTGAACACCCTGCTATTTTGCAAGTTCTCCCACTTAGAAATCATGGAGGGGTCTGAAATTGTCCTCGTAGGTGCATGTCCACTGTGAGAGACATAATATTTAAAAAAAAATCCAGAAATCACAATATTTGATTTTTTAACTATTTATTTGTATGATACAGCTGCAAATAAGTATTTGAACACCTGTCTATCAGCTAGAATTCTGACCCTCAAAGACCTGTTAGTCTGTCTTCAAAATGTCCACCTCCAGTCCATTTATTATTCTAAATTAGATGCACCTGTTTGAGGTCGTTAGCTGCATAAAGACACCTGTCCACCCCATACAATCAGTAAGAATCCAACTACTAACATGGCCAAGACCAAAGAGCTGTCCAAAGACACTAGAGACTAAATTGTACACCTCCACAAGGCTGGAAAGGGCTACGGGGACATGTCCAAGCAGCTTGGTGAAAAAAGGTCCACTGTTGGAGCAATCATTAGAAAATGGAAGAAGCTAAACATGACTGTCTTGGACTGGGGCTCCATGCAAGATCTCACCTCGTGGGGTCTCAATGATCCTAAGAAAGGTGAGAAATCAGCCCAGAACTACACGGGAGGAGCTGGTCCATGACCTGAAAAGAGCTGGGACCACCGTTTCCAAAATTACTGTTGGTAATACAGTAAGACGTGATGGTTTGAAATCATGCATGGCACGGAAGGTTCCCCTGCTTAAACCAGCACATGTCAAGGCCCGACTTAAGTTTGCCAATGACCATTTGGATGATCCAGAGGAGTCATGGGAGAAAGTCATGTGGTCAGATGAGACCAAAATAGAACTTTTTGGTCCTAATTCCACTAACTGTGTTTGGAGGAAGAAGAATGATTCAATTTCAATTCAATTTTATTTATAGTATCAATTCATAACAAGAGTTATCTCAAGACACTTCACAAGGACCCAACAGTTCTAGTAGTTTCCTCCAGAGCAAGCAACAGTGCGACAGTGGCAAGGAAAAACTCCCCTTTGGGAAGAAATCTCGGACAGACCCAGGCTCTTGTTAGGCGGTGTCTGACGACCGGTTGGGGATAGAATGAAGAGTGGCAATAACAGTCCCAAAAAATAGTAGTTTGTAGTAGTTCTTTGTAGTAGTTCATGGCATAGCAAGGCACTGTGCAGCATTACAAGGCACAGCAGGACGTAGCTGGGCACCGCAGATTGTGGCAGGGAAGGGAACATGTAGCGGGACCATGGCACAGCTGCAACCATGATTTTGGAGCCTCCTTGATCCGAGGAAACATGCTGGGAGAAAAAGAACAAAAGGACTCCGGGGAATGTCTCCCCAGAGCTAGGTTAGTAACAAGCATTTCTGGGACATAGATGCACACAAAATAGGAAGATAGAAAGATAGAGGAGAGAGGAGCTCAGTGTGTCGTAGGAAGTCCCCCAGCTGTCTAAAACTACTACAGCATAACTAAGAGAGACAGGGTAAAGAGAGGAGCCTGGTCAGGCTAGAACTCTCCCCAACCGGATCGGGCTGTATGCCAAGTCTCCCTTTAGTTTTATTATAATCTTGATTACATGATAGATAGATCTGACAACTATGACGAAAAGCAGGTGGGCCAGGTTAGGCAGACGCTGCGACTCCTCACTCCCTAACAATATTCAATTCTATGCCCTAACTATAAGCTTTATCAAAGAGGAAAGTCTTAAGCCTACTCTTAAATGTGGAGACGGTGTCTGCCTCCTGAACCCAAACTGGAACCTGGTTCCACAGGAGAGGAACCTGATAGCTGAACGCTCTGGTCCCTGGACCCAGACTGGAACCTGGTTCCACAGGAGAGGAGCCTGATAGCTGAACGCTCTGGCTCCCGTTCTACTTTTAGAGACTCTAGGAACCACAAGTAATCCTGCATTCTGGGAGCGTAGTGCTCTTGTAGTGTTGTAAGGTACTAGGAGCTCTTTAAGATAAGATGGTGCCTGACCATGAAGAGCTTTGTAGGTGAGAAGAAGGATTTTAAATTCTATTCTGGATTTTACAGGAAGCCAATGCAGAGAAGCTAAAACAAGAGAGATGTGATCTCTTTTCCTGGTTCCTGTCAGAACACGTGCTGCAGCATTCTGGATCAGCTGAAGAGTCTTTATGGACGTCTTTGAGCAGCCTGATAATAAAGAATTGCAGTAATCCAGCCTAGAAGTAACAAATGCATGGACTAGTTTTTCTGCATCATTTTTAGACAGGATATTCCTGATTTTTGCGATATTACGTAGGTGAAAAAAGGCAATCCTTGAAATTTGCTTTATGTGAGAATTAAAGGACATGTCCTGATCAAAAATAACTCCAAGATTCTTCACAGTCGTGCTGGAGGCCAGGGTGATGCCATCCAGAGTAACTATCTCTTTGGATAATGCGTCACGGAGGTGCTTGGGTCCCAGAGCAATAACTTCAGTTTTATCTGAGTTTAACATTAGAAAATTACAGCTCATCCAGGTTTTAATATCCTGAAGGCACATTTGAAGTTTAGCTAACTGATTAGTTTCATCCGGCTTGATTGATAGATATAATTGAGTATCATCTGCATAACAATGAAAGTTTATGGAGTACTTCCTGATAATATTGCCTAAAGGAAGCATATATAAAGTGAACAAGATTGGGCCGAGCACAGATCCTTGTGGGACTCCATGACTAACTTTGGCGTGCACAGAGGATTCATCGTTAACATGATGAGTACCAAATGATGAGTACCATCCCAAGAACACCATCCCTACTGTGAAGCATGGGGGTGATAGCATCATGCTTTAGGGGTTTTTCTGCACATGGGACAGGGCGACTGCACTGTATTAAGGAGAGGATGACCGGGGCCATGTATTGCGAGATTTTGGGGAACAACCTCCTTCCCTCAGTTAGAGCATTGAAGATGGGTCGAGGCTGGGTCTTCCAACATGACAATGACCCGAAGCACACAGCCAGGAGAACCAAGGAGTGGCTCTGTAAGAAGCATATCAAGGTTCTGGCGGGGCCTAGCCAGTCTCCAGACCTAAACCCAATAAAGAATCTTTGGAGGGAGCTCAAACTCCGTGTTTCTCAGCGACAGCCCAGAAACCTGACTGATCTAGAGAAGATCTGTGTGGAGGAGTGGGCCAAAATCCCTTCTGCAGTGTGTCAAACCTGGTGAAGAACTACAGGAAAAGTTTGACCTCTGTAATTGCAAACAAAGGCTACTTTACCAAATATTAACATTGATTTTCTCAGGTGTTCAAATACTTATTTGCAGCTGTATCATACAAATAAATAGTTAAAAAATCATACATTGTGATTTCTGGATTTTTTCTTTTAGATTATGTCTCTCACAGTGGACATGCACCTACAATGACAATTTCAGACCCCTCCATGATTTCTAAGTGGGAGAACTTGCAAAATAGCAGGGTGTTCAAATACTTATTTTCCTCACTGTATTTCAGGCTGGACTACTTACATGAGTTTCTGATTCTTTAGTTGTTTGTTAATCTTTTAATGTGGAAATCACTTAAAAATGCTTTAGAAGAAACGCATGTTTCAAACGGTTGAATGTGAGACATTCTAACCACCTGTCTTCCTGTCTTCCTGTCTGTCCGTCCGTCTGTATGTATGTCTTTCTGCCTGCCTCCCTGTCTGTCTCCCTGTCTGCCTCCCTGTCTGTCTCCCTGCCTGCCTTCCTGTCTGTCTCCCTGCCTGCCTCCCTGTCTGTCTCCCTGTCTGTCTCCATGTCTGTCTCCTTGCCTGCCTGTCTTCCTCCCTGTCTGCCTGCCTGTCTGTCTCCCTGCCTGTCTGGCTGTCTGCCTCCCTGTCTCCCTGCCTGCCTGTCTGTCTGCAGACATCATGGTGCTGATAGCGTCCATCTCAGTGCTGGCTGCAGGGACTCAGGGAAACGTCTTCGCCACCTCAGCCATCAGGTCTCTCCGCTTCCTCCAGATCCTGAGGATGATCCGCATGGACCGGCGGGGGGGGACCTGGAAGCTGCTGGGCTCAGTCGTCTACGCCCACAGCAAGGTACCCTGGGAAATACCTGTCTCTCTGCACATTACTGTGGCTCTTTCAACGTGGTCCAATAATTACATAAAACATATTATTATATTACTTTTATTCCAGAGTCGGACTTACCATTAGGCAAAGGTAGGCAATTGCCAGTAAAACGCCTCATAAACTTATGGTTACGATTTGTTGTCTTACTTTTCACCAATTAATTATATCTCTAAACACTGATACGCTAAAGTGCTATCCGATTGTTTAATTTATGATGAGAACCTCCCCCCAGTCCCCACTACATTGGACTATTCCATTATCTGCGTGTGTTTGTAAACAAACGGCTCAGCATGCGCTAAACTGTAGACTACAGACGGTTGAAAAATGAAGGGAAGCTACCGAAGTGGTTCTGAAAAAAGGAAGAAGCGGGAAGAAAGCAGAACGGTTTAGCAAAACTTCCAAAGGTAACAACCTTTTTCACAACGGCTACTGACAACACTAACACTAACGTTACTAAAGAGCAGCAAGAAGCCCGTGCTTGCGCTAGCGATGCTAACTAATGAAGAGGAGCTACCCACCGCAGCAGCTAGACCCCGTGAATAGCAGTCACCCTAATCAATAGGCTCGTTCGAGATGAACTGCGCCTCGCCTGTAAAGTAGACAAGAGCAGGCGGCAGCAGCGGGGGCGGGGACAAAAAGCTGCGGTAAAGTCGGACAGTTTCCAGCCGATTCCAGCCGCCTTCAGACTGGACAGGAAGTGACAAAAACACTGTGGTGCGATTCCGATTTAGTAATATAATCAGACCCACATATCAGCAGGTACACAGTCTCCAGTTGTTTTAATTATGACAGAGTAGCTCTCAAAATGTTCTACATGAAATCTGTTGCTGATTTTAATTAACAGACTGGAGATGATCTGTGATCTGATCAGATTTAGTCTCTCTGACTTCTAAACGTAACTATCAGCCACACAACATGTGTTCTGTACAAAATAAGTCTTTAAATCAGACAAATACCAGTTAAAATCCCTCCGATTAAAAAATAATAAAAAGTTTATATAAAACGTCATGTTGTAAACCAATCAAGTGTTAAATCAGCTGAGAAGCCGGCGTTTCCCAGCATGCTCTGGGTCCGCCTGGCTCTTGCAGTCGGTGAAAACCAACTGCGCCGCCTGGGTCTCAGACCTGCGGCCGCCTTGCTCTCGTGAGATTATTGTTGCCCACGTGTGCATGACGTCAGAGCAAGTCGGGATCAAGTCGGACACAAATCTAACCGGCATGCAACGGGCGCTGTTCGTCGGTGATCGATTCTGCGCAGACCTGGCTCATCTTGAACGAGCCTAATGTGTTATGATTGAAGATGATCCAGCACTCTGGCCAAAACAGCTGTCAGACAGAGAGCGCTGCTCAAAAGTGCAGAGGGAACCACAACAAGTCATGGACAGAGTTTTTTTCCAAGAAATCAAGAGGGGCACAGATTTACAAGCAGTAACTATTAAATGCAAATGAAGAATGGAAAAAAAGATAAGCAGGTTTTGGCTCCTATACAATGAAAAAAAGGACTGAAAAGGGTGAGAACAAGGGTTGTGGAGGGCCCCATGCCTGTGTTTGCCTTAGGCCTCAAAATGACTAAATCCGCCCCTGTTTTATTCATTTGATCACGTTGGTGCAAGGCTGCTCGTAGCAGGGAAGATACAGATCAGACAGAGTCTTTAAAGTCCCAAGACCAGGGCCAACCGTCCAGTTCATCAGGGAGGGGGAGAAGCATCAGGGAGCCTTGACCCAGATTACTAGGACTACAGTTTAAAAAAATTAGCCTTCTGGCTCACAAATGTTGATTAATGTGCTTTGTCCTAATAAAATAAATAAATAAAATAAGCACCAGGAACTGGTCCAGCAATGCAGGGACAAAAGGGAGGGGGGTTGCTATGGGAGACATTCATAGCTCTGGGAGAAGAAGACAGCTGCCTGCAGGTTAGTGGACGCAGCAGAAAGAAGAGGGACGAGCTAAGATGGACGCTAGGACAAGATGGACAGTGATATATATATATATATATATATATACAGTGGGTACGGAAAGTATTCAGACCCCTTTAAATTTTTCACTCTTTGTTTCATTGCAGCCATTTTCCAAAAATCAAAAAAGTTCATTTTATTTCTCAGTAATGTACACTCAGCACCCCATCTTGGACAGAAAAAAACAGAAATGTAGAAATTTTTGCAAATTTATTAAAAAACAAAAACTGAAATATCACATGGTCATAAGTATTCAGACCCTTTGCCGTGACCCTCATATGTAACTCAGGTGCTGTCTATTTCTTCTGATCATCCTTGAGATGGTTCTACACCTTCATTGGAGTCCAGCTGTGTTTGATTATACTGATTGGACTTGATTAGGAAAGCCACACACCTGTCTATATAAGACCTTACAGCTCACAGTGCATGTCAGAGCAAATGACAATCATGAGGTCAAAGGAACTGCCTGAGGAGCTCAGAGACAGA
Source organism: Etheostoma nigrum (assembly GCA_029931835.1). Classification (NCBI taxonomy): domain Eukaryota; kingdom Metazoa; phylum Chordata; class Actinopteri; order Perciformes; family Percidae; genus Etheostoma; species Etheostoma nigrum. The sequence continues at coordinate 22,582 of JAQOOF010000031.1, read as the reverse complement.
ATTGTGGCAAGGCACAGATCTGGTCAAGGTTACAAAAAAATTTCTGCTGCACTTAAGGTTCCTAAGAGCACAGTGGCCTCCATAATCCTCAAATGGAAGACGTTTGGGACGACCAGAACCCTTCCTAGAGCTGGCCGTCCGGCCAAACTGAGCTATCGGGGGAGAAGAGCCTTGGTGAGAGAGGCAAAGAAGAACCCAATGGTCACTGTGGCTAAGCTCCAGAGATGCAGTCGGGAGATGGGAGAAAGTTGTAGTAAGTCAACCATCACTGCAGCAATCCACCAGTCGGGGCTTTATGGCAGAGTGGCCCGAAGGAAGCCTCTCCTCAGTGCAAGACACATGAAAGCCCGCATGGAGTTTGCTAAAAAACACCTGAAGGACTCCAAGATGGTGATAAATAAAATCCTCTGGTCTGATGAGACCAAGATAGAACTTTTTGGCCTTAATTCTAAGCGGTATGTGTGGAGAAAACCAGGCACTGCTCATCACCTGTCCAATACAGTCCCAACAGTGAAGCATGGTGGTGGCAGCATCATGCTGTGGGGGTGTTTTTCAGCTGCAGGGACAGGACGACTGGTTGCAATCGAGGGAAAGATGAATGCGGCCAAGTACAGGGATATCCTGGACGAAAACCTTTTCCAGAGTGCTCTGGACCTCAGACTGGGCCGAAGGTTTACCTTCCAACAAGACAATGACCCTAAGCACACCGCTAAAATAACGAAGGAGTGGCTTCACAACAACTCCGTGGCTGTTCTTGAATGGCCCAGCCAGAGCCCTGACTTAAACCCAATTGAGCATCTCTGGAGAGACCTGAAAATGACTGTCCACCAACGTTTACCATCCAACCTGACAGAACTGGAGAGGATCTGCAAGGAGGAATGGCAGAGGATACCCAAATCCAGATGTGAAAAACTTGTTGCATCTTTCCCAAAACGACTCATGGCTGTATTAGATCAAATGGGTGCTTCTACTAAATACTGAACAAAGGGTCTGAATACTTATGACCATGTGATATTTCAGTTTTTGTTTTTTAATAAATTTGCAAAAATTTCTACATTTCTGTTTTTTTCTGTCCAAGATGGGGTGCTGAGTGTACATTACTGAGAAATAAAATGAACTTTTTTGATTTTTGGAAAATGCCTGCAATGAAACAAAGAGTGAAAAATTTAAAGGGGTCTGAATACTTTCCGTACCCACTGTATATACAGTGAGGAAAATAAGTATTTGAACACCCTGCTATTTTGCAAGTTCTCCCACTTAGAAATCATGGAGGGGTCTGAAATTGTCATCGTAGGTGCATGTCCACTGTGAGAGACATAATCTAGAAAAAAATATCCAGAAATCACAATGTATGATTTTTTAACTATTAATTTGTATGATACAGCTGCAAATAAGTATTTGAACACCTGAGAAAATCAATGTTAATATTTGGTACAGTAACCTTTGTATGCAGTTCCAGAGGTCAAACGTTTCCTGTAGTTCTTCACCAGGTTTGACACACTGCAGAAGGGATTTTGGCCCACTCCTCCACACAGATCTCACACAGATTCTCTAGATCAGTCAGGTTTCTGGGCTGTCGCTGAGAAACACGGAGTTTGAGCTCCCTCCAAAGATTCTCTATTGGGTTTAGGTCTGGAGACTGGCTAGGCCACGCCAGAACCTTGATCTGCTTCTTCCAGAGCCACTCCTTGGTTCTCCTGGCTGTGTGCTTCGGGTCATTGTCATGTTGGAAGACCCAGCCTCGACCCATCTTCAATGCTCTAACTAAGGGAAGGAGGTTGTTCCCCAAAATCTCGCAATACATGGCCCCGGTCATCCTCTCCTTAATACAGTGCAGTTGCCCTGTCCCATGTGCAGAAAAACACCCCCAAAGCATGATGCTCCCACCCCCATGCTTCACAGTAGGGATGGTGTTCTTGGGATGGTACTCATCATTCTTCTTCCTCCAAACACGGTGAGTGGAATTATGACCAAAAAGTTCTATTTTGGTCTCATCTGACCACATGACTTCCTCCCATGACTCCTCTGGATAATCCAAATGGTCATTGGCAAACTCAAGATGGGCCTTGACATGTGCTGGTTTAAGCAGGGGAACCTTCCGTGCCATGCATAATTTCAAACCATGACGTCTTAGTGTATTACCAACAGTAACCTTGGAAACGGTGGTCCCAGCTCTTTTCAGGTCATTGACCAGCTCCTCCCGTGTAGTTCTGGGCTGATTTCTCACCTTTTTTAGGATCATTGAGACCCCACAAGGTGAGATCTTGCAGTGAGCCCCAGTCCGAGGGAGATTGACAGTCATATTTAGCTTCTTCCATTTTCTAATGATTGCTCCAACAGTGGACCTTTTTTCACCAAGCTGCTTGGCAGTTTCCCCGTAGCCCTTTCCAGCCTTGTGGAGGTATACAATTTTGTCTCTGGACTCTTTGGACAGCTCTTTGGTCTTGGCCATGTTAGTAGTTAGATTCTTACTGATTGTATGGGTGGACAGGTGTCTTTATGCAGCTAACGACCTCAAACAGGTACATCTAATTTAGGATAATAAATGGAGTGGAGGTGGACATTTTGAAGGCAGACTTACAGGTCTTTGAGGGTCAGAATTGTAGATGTTGTAGACATACATTATCTAGAGCAGAAAACATGGATCTGATGCAATGCTACTATACAAGCAACCCCAGTGAGAGGGGTTATATGCAGAGACTATGGGATGGATGGATGCTTTGAAACCCATCCTCAACACTGACAAAGAAACAGCTGCTGACTCAGTGTTCTAACATCCGCAAACGGCAGCTCCTATCACAACTAGAGATTGATGAGGTACAACAAATATGCAACGGCAAGGGGGAGCCAGGACAACAGGTCAGCGGGGAGATTTCATCATCATCCCCACACTCAGAGATTGGGTCCCAAGCCCCAATAACAACAGGCCCTTACGGCACAGAACCACTCAACATAAGGGTGACTGACCTACGATTGAAGATCATAGCCAAGCTGGACCCCCTAGTTTAACGACCAGGACTGCCAAGGCTAAGTGACAAAGTACCCTCTGAAAGTCTGCTAGAAGATGTGAATGCAGCACTACATACTATCCCTACTAAAGCCATAACCGAGACCAATGAGCTGATGTACGCCACAGCAACAGTGATCCTAGAGATGCTTGGCTATAAGATGAACACCACAAGCCACAAAGAGCATTACCCCCCATGGAGGAGAAGGTTAGAGGCCAAGATCAAGGCAACACGAAGAGAGGTTAGTCAGCTCTCAGAGCTACAGAAAGGTGTAAGGAAGGGGTTACCTAAGAAATACAACAAGCTGTCGATACCTGAGGCTCTAGAGACTGCCAAACAAAGACTCACCGCTCTGGCCACCCGCCTAAAGAGATACAAGGGAGAAGCAGAAGCCAGGAGAACCGGATGTTCTCCACCGAACCATCCAAAGTGTACTCTCAGTGGCAGGGTAATAACATAAGAGTAGATCCACCCAGGGCTGAGACTGAACAATACTGGAAGAACATATGGGAGAAAGCTCAGTGGCTAGTGGATTTAAGAACAGATCACAGCAATCTCCCAGAACAAGAACCAGTAACCATTACAACGGCAGACATCCAAGAAATAGTGGCAGGTATGAAGAGCTGGACAGCACCAGGCCCTGACATGATCCACACCTACTGGCTGAAGAAACTAACTGCACTCCATGAACACCTGGCAGTACAAATGAACCAACTGCGGATAGATGGGACCCACCCAGAAGGGTTAACCCAAGGACGGACAATCCTGATCATGATGGGATTGTTCCCTTCTGGGGAAGGGAACAATCCCATCCAACTACCGGCCAATAACCTGCCTCTGCACAACATGGAAGCTCCTGTCAGGCATCATAGCGGCTAAGATGAATAGGCACATGGCTCAATACATGCACGGGCCCACAAGGGAATAGGCAGCAACACCAGAGGAGCCAAGCACCAGCTACCGGTGGATAGAGCAGTCACTCGAGACTGCAAGACCAGGCAGACCAATCTGTGCACCGCTTGGATTGACTACAAGAAAACCTACGACTCAATGCCACATCCATGGATACTGGAATGCTTGGAGATGTACAAGGTCAACGGGACACTAATAGCCTTCATCAAGAACTCAATGAGGCTGTGGAAAACAAGTCTGGAAGCCAACTCAAAGCCAATTGCACAAGTCACCATCAAGTGCGGCATATACCAAGGCGATGCACTATCCCCGCTGCTGTTCTGCATAGGCCTGAACCCCCTCAGCCAGATCATCACAAAGACTGGCTATGGATACCGATTCCGAAGCGGAACAATCATCAGTCACCTCCTCTACATGGATGACATCAAGCTGTATGCCAGAAATGAGCGAGACATCGACTCACTGATCCACACTACCAGGATCTACAGCAATGACATTGGCTACTGAGATCAAGACCAGAAAGCTCCTCACAATGCATGGAGGGTTTCACCCCAAATCCAGCACCCTGAGACTGTACACCAAGCGTAGCGAGGGAGGCCGAGGGCTAGTGAGTGTCAAGACCACTCTCCAGGATGAAACGCCGACGATCCAGGAGTACATCAGAAAGATGGCCCCCAAAGATGAAGGGCTTAGTGAATACCTCAGGCAGCAGAAACCCGAAGGTGAGGACAAGGAAGAGGAAGAACCGTCATGGAGGGACAAGCCGCTGCACGGCGTGTACCACAGACAAATAGAAGAAGTGGCTGATATCAAGAAATCCTACCAGTGGCTGGAAAAAGCTGGACTGAAAGACAGCACAGAGGCCGTAACCATGGCAGCACAAGAACACGCACTCAGTACAAGATCAATAGAGGCCGGGGTCTACCACACCAGGCAGGACCCCAAACTGGGAGAGTGGCTCCAGCGGGGGGGCTGTGACCCCCAAACTGGGCGAGGGGCTCCAGCGGGGGGGCTGTGACCCCCAAACTGGGAGAGGGGCTCCAGAGGGGGGGCTGTGACCCCCAAACTGGGAGAGTGGCTCCAGCAGATTCCAGGTAAAACATCAGAGGTCTCTGTCCAGAAGAGTGTAGTCCTAGGAACAGAACCCTCAAACTTCCAGGCCTCTGGTAGAGGACCCGAAATTGAGGATGACACACACCACCCGACAAGGGGGGAGAGGCGGATATTTTTTTTTTAATATATATATATATATATATATATATATATTAGTTTTAGAGGTGTTAAAGGATATATCCTGATAACAATTAACTGTTATTAACAAAGTTAGTTATTAATAACTGTTAATAACTGTTAGTAAAGTGTCAGCAGTGTTCTTCCAGATGTTTCCATTGATCTGGGAAAGTATTGATGACGATTATTAATTATTATTGATTAACTTCTAACCTCTGTTCATCACTTTGCCTCACTGTCTGTCTGCCTGTCTGTCTGCCTGCCTGTCTGTCTGTCTGTCTGTCTGTCTGTCTCTCCAGGAGCTGATCACTGCGTGGTACATCGGGTTCCTCTGTCTCATTCTGGCCAGCTTCCTCGTGTATTTGGCAGAAAAAGAAGATAATGAACAGTTTGAGACGTATGCAGACGCCCTCTGGTGGGGCCTGGTGAGACTCACACACACACACACACACATACACATACACATAAACACACACACACGTGCATACACACACACACACACACAAACACACACACACATAAACACACAGTATTTAACAGAAGGTGTGTTCTCTAGATCTATGCAGCGATCTGATTGGTCTGCGTCTGTCTTTGTCAGATCACCTTGACAACCATCGGATATGGAGACAAGTTCCCGATCACCTGGAACGGACGTCTGCTCGCTGCGACCTTCACCCTGATTGGAGTGTCCTTCTTCGCTCTGCCCGCTGTGAGACACCTGTCCTTTACCCGTCTGTCTCTCTCTCTCTAACCTGTTTGTCTCCCTAACCTGTCTGTCTCTTAGGGGATCCTGGGTTTTGGTTTTGCTCTGAAGGTCCAGGAGCTAACCTGTCTCTCTCTTTGACCTGTCTGTCTCTCTCTGACCTGTCTGTCTCTCAGGGGATCCTGGGTTCTGGTTTTGCTCTGAAGTTCCAGGAGCTAACCTGTCTCTTTCTCTGACCTGTCTGTCTCTCTCTGACCTGTCTGTCTCTCAGGGGATCCTGGGTTCTGGTTTTGCTCTGAAGGTCCAGGAGCAGCATCGACAGAAACACTTTGAGAAGAGAAGAAACCCGGCGGCCGGACTCATCCAGGTCCTCCTCTTTCTTCTTCTTCTTTATCTTCTTCTTCCCATCCAGGTCCTCCCTCGCTTCTTCTTCTTCTTCTTCATCTTATCTTCTTAGTTGTCTGTTCATCCTTCAGGATCTGCTGAGTCATTGTTTACACATTACAGATTAGTTTACACATTACAGATTCTGTTAGCACCTGTTTCCATGGAAACAACCATTTCTGTGCCTGCAGGCGGCGTGGAGGGTCTACGCCACCAACCTGAGCCGAACTGATCTGACTTCTACCTGGGACTATTACGAGAGGACGGTCTCTGTCCCCATGTACAGGTCAGACTGGGACACTTATATTATATATATATATATATATATATATATATCAGTATAACACACCCTGTTATTTTGCAGGTTCTCCCACTTAGAAATCATGGAGGTGTCTGAAATTGTCATCGTAGGTGCATGTCCACTGTGAGAGACATAATCTAAAAAAAAAATTCAGAAATCACAATGTATGATTTTTATACTATTTATTTGTATGATACAGCTGCAAATAAGTATTTGAACACCTGAGAAAGTCAATGTTAATATTTGGTACAGTAGCCTTTGTTTGCAGTTCCAGAGGTCAAACGTTTCCTGTAGTTTTTCACCAGGTTTGACACACTGCAGAAGGGATTTTGGCCCACTCCTCCACACAGATCTTCTCTAGATCAGTCAGGTTTCTGGGCTGTCGCTGAGAAACACGGAGTTTGAGCTCCTTCCAAAGATTCTCTATTGGGTTTAGGTCTGGAGACTGGCTAGGCCACGCCAGAACCTTGATCTGCTTCTTCCAGAGCCCCTCCTTGGTTCTCCTGGCTGTGTGCTTCGGGTCATTGTCATGTTGGAAGACCCAGCCTCGACCCATCTTCAATGCTCTAACTGAGGGAAGGAGGTTATTCCCCAAAATCTCACAATACATGGCCCCGGTCATCCTCTCCTTAATACAGTGCAGTCGCCCTGTCCCATGTGCAGAAAAACACCCCCAAAGCATGATGCTACCACCCCATGCTTCACAGTAGGGATGGTGTTCTTGGGATGGTCCTCATCATTCTTCTTCCTCCAAACACAGTTAGTGGAATTATGACCAAAAAGTTCTATTTTGGTCTCATCTGACCACATGACTTTCTCCCATGACTCCTCTGGATCATCCAAATGGTCATTGGCAAACTTAAGACGGGCCTTGACATGTGCTGGTTTAAGCAGGGGAACCTTCCGTGCCATGCATGATTTCAAACCATGACGTCTTAGTGTATTACCAACAGTAACCTTGGAAACGGTGGTCCCAGCTCTTTTCAGGTCATTGACCAGCTCCTCCTGTGTAGTTCTGGGCTGATTTCTCACCTTTCTTAGGATCATTGAGACCCCACAGGGTGAGATCTTGCATGGAGCCCCAGTCCGAGGGAGATTGACAGTCATGTTTAGCTTCTTCCATTTTCTAATGATTGCTCCAACAGTGGACCTTTTTTTCACCAAGCTGCTTGGACATGTCCCCGTAGCCCTTTCCAGCTTTGTGGAAGTGTACAATTTAGTCTCTAGTGTCTTTGGACAGCTCTTTGGTCTTGGCCATGTTAGTAGTTGGATTCTTACTGATTGTATGGGGTGGACAGGTGTCTTTATGCAGCTAACGACCTCAAACAGGTGCATCTAATTTAGGATAATAAATGGAGTGGAGGTGGACATTTTGAAGGCAGAGTAACAGGTCTTTGAGGGTCAGAATTCTAGCTGAAAGACAGGTGTTTAAATACTTATTTGCAGCTGTATCATACAAATAAATAGTTAAAAAATCATACATTGTGATTTCTGGATTTTTGTTTTTAGATTATGTCTCTCACAGTGGACATGCACATACGATGACAATTTCAGACCCCTCCATGATTTCTAAGTGGGAGAACTTGCAAAATAGCAGGGTGTTCAAATACATATATTCCTTCCTGTATGTATATATATATATATATATATATATATATATACTGTATATATATATATATATACACACACACACACACACACCTGGGACTACTTACGAGAGGACGGTCTCTGTCCCTATCATCCCATTAATGCATGTTACTAACTCGACCTCTTCCCTTTCCCGTAGTCTTGTGCTCTCTCGCCCCTCTCCTCCTCCTTCTTTCCATCTGTATGCAACCTCATCCCATTAATGCATGTTACTAACTCGACTTCTTCCCTTTCCCGGAGTCTTGTGCTCTCTTGCCCCTCTCCTCCTCCTTCTTTCCATCTGTATGCAACCTCATCCCATTAATGCATGTTACTAACTCGACTTCTTCCCTTTCCCGGAGTCTTGTGCTCTCTCGCCCCTCCCCTCTCTCCTCCTATCTCTGGATCTGTGTTTGGAGTCACCTGCTGCCTCCATGTTCCTGCGCGACACCCTCTGCTGCAATTCTCCATGGCTGTGTCTCAAATCGCGCACTTCCGTTAGTGCACTTCCAGACAGTACACTTCGTGCACTACGTACTGTCTTGCATAGTGCGTAAATTTCGACAGAGGAGTGTTTTGTCTCAAATCGCGCACTGCCAAGTGCACTTACCGGAAATGACGATCACATTTCATCCCTTCTTCTTCTTCTTCTTCTTCTTCTTCTGTACAATTGTGAATTTCACCAAGGGGGGAGAGCATTCCAGTCTGCTATTGTTTTTCGTGAAAAATAATTCCTGCTTTGTTTTTGATATTTTAACAAAAATAAATGTGATTTTGTTTTTATTTGCTCCGTGTCACGCCAGGATGACGACTGCGACTCCGCCGTCATGCCCCCCCCCCATTAGCTGAAAACAGTACACACTGTATTGTAATATTCCTTCTTGTTACTGCACTGTTTCCAACTAATTAATTATACCTATTCTTTGCAGTCCACTCTTTTATGTATATGCTTATTTTTCTGCTCTAAAGATAAGTAACGTTAATATATTACTGTTCATTTTAATGCTCAACTGTTTCATGAGGAACCGTGTGTCCCAGAGATAAGACTGTTGTTGTGAAGCATTTCCCTTAAAACTTACCTAATAGACAAAACATCATTACATATTTTATAGAAGTTGTATTTTTGTTCTAAATGGACAACATACATGACGATACAATAGTGAAAGCAAAAGGAACAGAATTGACATTTAAATAGATCCCATTCATCTATTCGTATATGCAACATTATATGCTTGCTACAGTCATGCAACGTGTAATACAAAAGATAACAAAGTTAAATACTTTTAATATTATTTTATTTTATAAATGTGCTTATAGTTCTGCAGGCTGGCAGTAACCCTATGGCAGTATATACAGGATATACATCAGGTGGAGGCAGTATATACAGTATATACATCAGGTGGAGGCAGTATATACAGTATATACATCAGGTGGAGGCAGTATATACAGGATAAACATCAGGTGGAGGCAGTATATACAGGATGTACAGTGCCTTGCGAAAGTATTCGGCCCCCTTGAACTTTTCAACCTTTTGACACATTTCAGGCTTCAAACATAAAGATATAAAATTTTTATTTTTTGTGAAGAATCACCAACAAGTGGGACACAATTGTGAAGTGGAACGAAATCTATTGGATATTTTAAACTTTTTTAGCAAATAAAAAACTGAAAAGTGGTGCGTGCAAAATGATTGGGCCCCCTTGCGTTAATACTTTGTAGAGCCACCTTTTGCTGCGATTACAGCTGCAAGTCGCTTGGGGTATGTCGATATCAGTTTTGCACATCGACAGACTGACATTCTTGCCCATTCTTCCTTGCAAAACAGCTCGAGCTCAGTGAGGTTGGATGGAGAGCGTTTGTGAACAGCAGTTTTCAGCTCTTTCCACAGATTCTCGATTGGATTCAGGTCTGGACTTTGACTTGGCCATTCTAACACCTGGATACGTTTATTTGTGAACCATTCCTTTGTAGATTTTGCTGTATGTTTGGGATCATTGTCTTGTTGGAAGATAAATCTCCGTCCCAGTTTCAGGTCTTTTGCAGACTCCAACAGGTTTTCATCCAGAATGGTCCTGTATTTGGCTGCATCCATCTTCCCCTCAATTTTAACCATCTTCCCTGTCCCTGCTGAAGAAAAGCAGGCCCAAACCATGATGGTGCCACCACCATGTTTGACAGTGGGGATGGTGTGTTGAGGGTGATGAGCTGTGTTGCTTTTACGCCAAACATATCGTTTTGCATTGTGGCCAAAAAGTTAAATTTTGGTTTCATCTGACCAGAGCACCTTCTTCCACATGTTTGGTGTGTCTCCCAGGTGGCTTGTGGCAAACTTTAGACGAGACTTTTTATGGATATCTTTGAGAAATGGCTTTCTTCTTGCCACTCTTCCATAAAGGCCAGATTTGTGCAGTGTACGACTGATGGACAGACTCTCCCACCTCAGCTGTAGTTCTCTGCAGTTCATCCAGAGTGATCATGGGCCTCTTGGCTGCATCTCTGATCAGTCTTCTCCTTGTCTGAGCTGAAAGTTTAGAGGGACAGCCAGGTCTTGGTAGATTTGCAGTGGTCTGATACTCCTTCCATTTCAAAATGATCGCTTGCACAGTGCTCCTTGGGATGTTTAAAGCTTGGGAAATCTTTTTGTATCCAAATCCGGCTTTAAACTTCTCCACAACAGTATTACGGACCTGCCTGGTGTGTTCCTTGGTCTTCATGATGCTCTCTGCGCTTTCAACAGAACCCTGAGACTATCTCAGAGCAGGTGCATTTATACAGAGACTTGATCACACCCAGGTGGATTCGATTTATCACCATCAGTCATTTAGGACAACATTGGATCATTCAGAGATCCTCACTGAACTTCTGGAGTGAGTTTGCTGCACTGAAAGTAAAGGGGCCGAATAATTTTGCACGCACCACTTTTCAGTTTTTTATTTGCTAAAAAAGTTTAAAATATCCAATAGATTTCGTTCCACTTCACAATTGTGTCCCACTTGTTGGTGATTCTTCACAAAAAATAAAAATTTTATATCTTTATGTTTGAAGCCTGAAATGTGTCAAAAAGGTTGAAAAGTTCAAGGGGGCCGAATACTTTCGCAAGGCACTGTACATCAGGTGGAGGCAGTATATACAGGATATACATCAGGTGGAGGCAGTATATACAGGATGTACATCAGGTGGAGGCAGTATATACAGGATGTACATCAGGTGGAGGCAGTATATACAGGATGTACATCAGGTGGAGGCAGTATATACAGGATATACATCAGGTGGAGGCAGTATATACAGGATGTACATCAGGTGGAGGCAGTATATACAGGATGTACATCAGGTGGAGGCAGTATATACAGGATGTACATCAGGTGGAGGCAGTATATACAGGATGTACATCAGGTGGAGGCAGTATATACAGGATATACATCAGGTGGAGGCAGTATATACAGGATCTACATCAGGTGGAGGCAGTATATACAGGATCTACATCAGGTGGAGGCAGTATATACAGGATGTACATCAGGTGGAGGCAGTATATACAGGATGTACATCAGGTGGAGGCAGTATATACAGGATGTACATCAGGTGGAGGCAGTATATACAGGATGTACATCAGGTGGAGGCAGTATATACAGGATGTACATCAGGTGGAGGCAGTATATACAGGATGTACATCAGGTGGAGGCAGTATATACAGGATATACATCAGGTGGAGGCAGTATATACAGGATAAACATCAGGTGGAGGCAGTATATACAGGATATACATCAGGTGGAGGCAGTATATACAGGATGTACATCAGGTGGAGGCAGTATATACAGGATGTACATCAGGTGGAGGCAGTATATACAGGATGTACATCAGGTGGAGGCAGTATATACAGGATATACATCAGGTGGAGGCAGTATATACAGGATGTACATCAGGTGGAGGCAGTATATACAGGATGTACATCAGGTGGAGGCAGTATATACAGTATATACATCAGGTGGAGGCAGTATATACAGGATATACATCAGGTGGAGGCAGTATATACAGGATATACATCAGGTGGAGGCAGTATATACATCAGGTGGAGGCAGTAACGTTTTAACATTACGCTATTGTTAACGTTACCTGCAGACAATCAGCTGATCGCTATTTCTGAGCTAACTAATGCTCACATCGGATTATGTCCAACTTGTTAAGATCACACATCTAACACTAAAATCTTCTACAGCGGAACGATAGTTTAACACAAACAACAAAATACTACAACACATGTAACGTTATCTTAGAAACTTATTTGCTAGTCTGGTTAAACTGCCGCTGTTAGCTAGCTATGGTTAGCTTGCTAGCACGTCAAATTACGGTACCAATAAAGGTTATAATTTGTGGTACAAAAATCATTACAAAAAAAATTAACTAAATTAACCAAATATACATATACAGGTGGCTTATATGTTATAAGTATAGCAAACGTAGCCAAGATGGCGACCGTTGAGTGTGGAAAGTGTCCATCGATCTACACTCAACTTTCTGACCGTTTTGAGTGCACCATCTGGGTACTCTAAGTGCACCATCCGGGTACTCTAAGTGCACCATCCGGGTACTCTAAGTGCACCATCCGGGTACACCATCCGGGTACTCTAAGTGCACCATCCGGGTACACCATCCGGGTACTCTAAGTGTACTGCATTTGACCGCACTTCGACAATGTGAACGCACTATGTACTCAAATAGTTAGTATTTAGTACAGAAATGCGCAATTTGAGACACAGCCCTTGTCTCTCTGTCTTCTCTGTCTGTCTGTCTGTCTGTCTGTCTGTCTCTCTCTCTCTCTGTGTCTGTCTGTCTCTTCTCTGTCACTGTCTGTCTTTCTCTCTCTCTTTCTCATTATTATTATATGACTCATATGATTATTCTATGCCTCCTATGATGATGATTATGATATGATGATATCTGTGTGTCAGCAGGCTGATTCCTCCTCTCAACCAACTGGATTTACTGAGGAACCTCAAGAACAAATCAGGACTGTCCTTCAGGTCTGAGACGTGTTGCTACGGCAACGACTGCAAGACAAATGTCCAACTACAATCCATAAAATTCTTCTTAATTCAATAGTTAACAATAACACCCTGTCTACCTGTCTGTCTGTCTGTCTGTCTATCTCTCTCTCTATGTCTGTCTGTCTCTCTGTCTGTCTGCCTGTTTGTCTGTCTGTCTCCAGGAAGGATGTCCAGCCTGAACAGTCCCCCAGGTCAGTGCCCACTAACTTGTATTAATAATCATATAAATACGTGCGTGTGTGTCTCTGTGTGTGTGTGTGTCTGTTGTCCTGCAGTCAGAAGGGGATTAACACATGTGTGTGTCTGTTGTCCTGCAGTCAGAAGGTCAGTCTGAAGGAGCGAGTCTTCTCGTCCCCCCGGAGCTCCGGGACCAAAGGGAAGAGCTCCCCCCAGCACGGTCAGTACTAATACACACTGTTATTACCGTATATATATATATATATATATATATTATATATCTTTTGTTGTGAAGCGTGTTGTCGGAATCATCGTCATTATTTTTTCAAATTAGAAAATTAGAGATCGAAATGTAGAAAACGGGTCAATGACAACACCAGGGTTAAAAAAAGGACGTATCTTTCTAGCTGGACGTATGTCCCCGTAGAAAAGGGGTACCACACGGAGGACAGGCTTAATCCTGGATCCAGACTACAGGCAGAGGCGGACTTACCATTAGGCAAAGGTCGGCAATTGCCTTAGGCCCCAAGCTACCAAGGGCCCCGTAAAACGCCTCATAAACTTATGGTTACAATTTGTTGTCTTACTTTTCACCAATTAATTATATCTCTAAACATTGATACGCTAAAGTGCTATCCGATTGTTTAATTTATGATGAGAACCCCCCCCCCCAGTCCCCACTACATTGGACTATTCCATTATCCTACTGCGTATCTGCGTGTGTTTGTAAACAAACGGCTCAGCGTGCGCTAAGCTGGAGGCTACAGACGGTCGGAAAACGAAGGGAAGCTACCGAAGTGGTTCTGAAAAAAGGAAGAAGCGGGAAGAAAGCAGAACGGTTTAGCAAAACTTCCAAAGCTAACAACCTTTTTCACGATGGCTACTGACAACACTAACATTAACGTTACTAAAGAGCAGCAAGAAGCCGGTGCTTGCGCTAGCAAAGCTAACACTGATGAAGAGTAGTGTCAGCCCAGGTTGCTATAGCGATGGGAGGGCTACATACAAGACAACCTTACAGGATCCTTCGAATGGAGATGGTTACGAACTGCTGCTTTCACTGTCTATGATGGTAACTATGGCGATGACGAAGATGGTGACACACATAATACTCAGCAACTAGACCCCGTGAGTAGCAGTCACCCTAATCAATGTGTTATGATTGAAGATGATCCAGCACTCTGGCCAATCAGCTGTCAGACCGAGAGCACGTATTTCTCAGATAAATAAGGACTGAAAAGGGGGAGAACACGGGTTGTGGAGGGCCCCATGCCTGTGTTTGCCTTAGGCCTCAAAATGACTAAATCCGCCCCTGACTACAGGACAACAAACCACAATCTGCTGTGTCCCATTCTTGACCTCCTTCTTTGTGTCTCCAGGGACCCCCACAGTTGGATCCGGTGGTACTCCTGGTGCTGTTCCTGGAGTCCTGGGGGGCGTTCAGGCTCTGCGACGGTCCCCCAGCTTGGAGCCCAGTCTGGAGGACAGTCCCAGCAAGGTGCCAAAGAGCTGGAGCTTTGGAGAACGTAGCAGAACCCGACAAGCCTTCAAGATCCGAGGAGCTGCCTCCCGCCAGAACTCTGAAGGTAAGTGGGGGGGTCCAACCAATCAGAACCAATTCCTCCAGGACCCTAACAAGAACTTTAGCAAGCCCGAGATTGGGGGGGGGGGGTCCAATCTGATCTTCTTCTTCTCTCCTCCTGTAGTTCTGATAGAGATGCAGGACGAAGAGTTCAGACAGAAGAGCTCCCCAGGTCAGCACACACACAGACACATACACAACGACACACTCACAGACACTGACACATACACACACACACACACACACACACACACACAGACACAACAACACAAACACACACCCACACACACGCAACAACACACACACACACAAACACAGACATGTTGTTTTATTTGGCAATGTACTTGTGTGGAGCAGATTGCTAATAAAGTTGTGTTCAAACTGGGATGTAATGTTTCACCAACGGTCCCTTGACATCCAGAAGTCCAGTTTGTTGTGATATGCGGCTTAGTACAGAGCCACAGCTAGGAAATACTACATGTCTTCTAGTCTCTCTAGGAAATACTACATGTCTTATAGTCTCTCTAGGAAATACTACATGTCTTCTAGTCTGTTATTCCAGCTTTTGTTCCAGATGTTGTTCCAAATGTTTGTGTTTCAGACGCCAGTCTGCCAGATATTATCCCAGCTGTTATCCCAGATGTTATCCTAGCTGCTATCCCAGATGTTATCTCAGATCTTATTCCAGCTGTTTGTGTCTTAAGACGCCAGTCTGCCAGATGCTATTCCAGCTATTATCCGAGATGTTATTCCAGATATTATCCCAGCTGCTATCCCAGATGTTACTCCAGCTGTTATCCCAGATGTTATTCCAGATATTATTCCAGCTGCATCCCAGATGTTATCTCAGATCTTATTCCAGCTGTTTGTGTCTTAAGACGCCAGTCTGCCAGATGTTATCCGAGATGTTATTCCAGTGATTATCCCAGCTGTTATTCCAGATGTTCCTTGTGTTTTAGACGCCAGTCTGCCAGATATCCGAGATGTTATTCCACATGTTATCCTAGCTGTTATCCCAGCCGTTATTCCACATGTTATCCTAGCTGTTATCCCAGCCGTTATTCCAGATGTTATCCTAGCTGTTATCCCAGCTGTTATTCCAGATGTTATCCCAGCTGCTATCCCAGATGTTATTCCAAATGATATTCCACCTGTTCCTTGTGTTTCAGATGCCAGTCTGCCAGATGATATTCCAGCTGTTATCCCAGATGTTATTCCAGATGTTCCTTGTGTTTCAGACGCCAGTCTGCCAGGAGAAGACATGGCCGATGACAACAAGAGCTGCCACTGCGAGTTTGTCCCCCAGGACCTCACGCCGGGGTTAAAGGTCACCATCAGAGCCATCTGGTACCAACACACCAGCAGTTATTTAATCACGTCATCGCTGCTTTGTTTATTTGCCGTTATTATTCACTGAACTCATTCTGCTTTTATTCATCTTATTTTAGTTCTTTTCTTTTATTTGTGCTCACCACAGGGTCAAAGGTCACCATCAGCTGTTGGGTAAGACTAGTCAGTCTGACCGTCACTTAGCCTCATAGTTTTTGTTATATCTGCTTTCTGTTGTCTTTTTTATTATTATTATCATCATCATCGTGCAGTGAAATGTCATAAGAAGTCATTGTATAGGTCGTAAAAAAAAATCTTAGTATGGTATATGTAGAAAAAATTTAAAACTTAAATATAGTATGTCAGAACATATAGTATAGTATATCATGAAGTGTGTACAGTATGTTGAAAGAAGTGCTAAAATATCACGGTATGATGAAAAACTGCAGGTTTCTCTTTGACAAGACTGGAGGTGGACAGGGACATCTGACTGCCTGTCTCTCTGTCTCTGTCTCTCTCTCAGTATAATGCGATTCATGGTGTCTAAGAGAAAGTTTAAGGAGAGTCTTCGTCCCTATGATGTCATGGATGTGATTGAACAGTATTCAGCCGGACACCTAGACATGCTCGCCCGCATCAAGAACCTCCAGTCCAGGTAAGACCTGGTACCGCCGCCATGCGTCTCCTGGTCCAGTCAAGGTAAGACCTGGAGTCCTTGTGGGCGGGACACCGGCTTTGGTCCAAATAAAAACACAATATTCACATTTACTGAAAATAATAATATGATGATAATATTCTTGAATGCAAAATATTTTCTCTATTCATAGTTTTAGACTTTGGGTCGAACGTACGTCACCTTCACGGTTTGATCAACATTATGAATAAATAATCTCCTGATTTGAAGGGTGGACCAGATAGTTGGCAGGGGGACACCAATCACAGACAAGGACCGTCCCAAAACAGCCAGTGAGGAGCTTCCTGAAGACCCAAGCATGATGGGACGGTTGGGGAAGGTGGAGAAGCAGGTAACCAATGGTCTCAGTCTCTGAACCTGGTTCAGCTTTAGTTTAGAACCTGAACCCAGTGTTGTGTCCTCCAGGTCCTCTCCATGGAGAGGAAGCTGGACTTCCTGGTAAACATCTATATCCAGCGAATGGGAATCCCTCAGGCTGAGACTGACGCCTACTTTGGACCCAAGGAACCGGAGCCAGCCCCGCCCTACCAGAGTCCCGTGGATCAGCTGCAGAAGAGCCAGTCCATCTCCAAAATCCCCCAGTCAGTGTCTCCACACCACGGCTTCTTGGTCACTTGTTGTCCCTTTGTTGTGTTAGTGTAATTATATGTAGACAGGGACAGTCCCTTGGTCATGACCCATGAGTAGACAGGTAACACATGACTAGACCGGTAAGTCTACATGTGGTACATATAAATAAAGAAGCATTCATGCTGATGACTGATGGATAGGCTGCTTTGTCTGAAAGGTTGAGATGTTAATAAAGTTGTTCTTATCTTTATGATGCATGTTTTTGTTCAGGGTGTTGCCTGGCGACAACATTGAGAAGAGTCTGTTCGGGACAAAGATGGTCCGGTCCAGCAGCTCCACCGGACACAGGAACTACAGCGCCCCCACCTGCCCGCCCTCAACCTCCTGGCAACCAATCACCTCCCAGCTGCACCAGCAAGCCCCACCCCAGCGTAGCCATGGCAACACGCCAAGTCCAGTGGGGGACGGGTCACTAGTTCGACTCCCGCCTCCTCCGTCCGGAGAGAGAAACAGTGGGAACCGATCGAACCGGCACAGCGCTGGAGAGAAAGGGGGGGCGGAGCCACCAGAGAGGGGGGGGGAGGAGGGGGAGGGGAGGTGAGGCTGGACAGCAACGCCTCCATCTCCATCCAGTCCGTGGACCATGAGGACCTGGTGCGGTCCTTCAGCGGCTTCTCCCTGTCCCAGTCCCGAGAAAACCTGGACTTCCTCAACAACGGCTTCTACTCCGCCAGCCGGGGGGCTAGCACCGCCCGGTGCGCCACCGTCCGGCCGTACATTGCAAAGGGCGAGTCGGACTCCGACTCGGAGCTCTGCGCCCCCTCGCCGCACTCGGACCAGGCCTGGACCGGAACCAAGTAGAGCCGAACTAACACTAACCCCAACCCACTTGGACCAGGTCTGGCCCGGAACCAAGTAGCCGAACCAGCACCAACCCTAACCCTTACCCTGGACCAGAACTAAGCGGAACCAGTACAGCAATTCAAACAACAATCAAAATCCTGATTTAAACTAAGAAACAGACTTTAAACACCAGCTGCAGTTACAGAGTAAAGCATCATGGGAACTGTAGTCTGCCCCCCCTCATCTACCCTGGGGTAGTGGTTCCGAACAGTCCCCAGCGTCCTGTCAGATGATATTGATATTAAGTTTGGTACTACTACCCTCTAGACAGCCGCCACTACAGAAACCGGGACAGACACACACCTTTGGGATTATTCGGCCCGTTTCTGGAAACTTTTTGCAGGTCTATCTTTAACGTGAATACGTTTTTAGGTTCTTAGATTTGAACTTTGGACTTCACCGTTTTCCAAAACAATTGGAGAAAATAATCATTAGCTGCAGGCCTACAATATGTTACTGTTCATTATTTTAAAATATTCATTCATGAATCCCAACAGCTGATTAAATAACCCCGTGACAGAAATATAAACAATGTGTGAAAACCTACATGATCATATCTGACCAATCAGAGGAGAGATATGATGTAAATATGAGCGTCACCAGACTACGAACCAATGAGGATCAGCTGTTCCATCATTTATCTGCATGTCAACATATTTACATGAAGATTTTTTATGTAAATATTTCATTTTTAAATGTTTACGCCACCTGATCAAGATATACATGTTTCCATGGTAACCGTCTGTCTGTATTTCAATATTAATTAAAAACCGTAAACATCTTTAGTCTTTGTGTTAGTTTGTTTTCATACAGACTGCAACTTTATTTAAAACTCCTTAAATGAACAAAAAAAATAAAATAATCAGATTTACAGCAAAGACAACATGCTCCAGGCGGCCATCTTGGATGTCCTCACTTTTTCTTGAACCTATTGGACAGACAGAGAGAGAGACAGGTAAACTCACCTGGAGCTGCTACTAGAGAGCGCGAGAGAAAGAGAATCTCACCTGGAGCTGCCAGGACGTTTCCTGTCCATACCAAGACGCTTCCTGTCTGCAAATGATGGTCTGTAGACAGAAAGGTTGACAGTTAGAGGGACACACGTACAGTTAGAGGGACAGACAGACAGGTCTGGGACAGCTGTCTCACCCTGCTCTGTAGTGTTTCAGAGCTTTCTTGCTCGTGTTGGTCAGCTCTCGGTCAAACACAGTCTTCTTCCCGCCTTTTCCTGCGTTCTGATTGGCTGCTGCAGCAAACACAACTTCAATTAAGTTTAAGCTTTACTTAGAAGTACTGATGTAGTGTATGTAAGTACTGATAGTAGTATACATGTGTGCGTGTGTATATGTACAGTACATGCAGTATTTGGACCTTTGCTGGGCGTCTCCTCCTCCATCATGGCTCTCGCTCTCTTCGGCCGTCTCTCTCTCTTCGCCGCTCGCTCAGCAAACATCTGAGCCTTCAAGATCTCAAACTGGGAGCGCTCCTCAGACTGGCAGACAGGTTAGAGAGACAGACAGACAGGTTAGACAGACAAACAGGTTAGACAGACAGACTGAATATCTTATAGTCTCTCCTCAGAGAGAGAGAATGATAGAGCGATATAGATATAAATAATGATAGATATATAGAGAGATAGAGTGATAGATATAGAGAGTGATAGAGTGATAGATATATAGAGTGATAGATATAGATATAGAGAGATTGTGAGATAGAGTGATAGATAGAGAGTGACAGAGTGATAGATATGGAGAGTGATATAGAGTGATATAGTGATAGATATAGAGAGATAGAGTGATAGATATGAGATGATAGTGATATAGTGATAGATATAGAGAGTGATAGATATAGAGAATGATAGAGTGATAGATATAGAGAGATTGTGATATAGAGTGATAGATATAGAGAGTGACAGAGTGATAGATATGGAGAGTGATATAGTGATAAATATAGAGAGAGATAGAGTGATAGATATAGAGAGTGATAGAGTGATAGATATAGAGAGTGATATAGTGATAGATATAGAGAGTGATAGATATAGAGAGTGATAGATATAGAGAGTGATAGATATAGAGAGTGATAGAGTGATAGATATAGAGAGTGATATAGTGATATAGAGTGATAGATATAGAGAGTGATAGATATAGAGAGTGATAGATATAGAGAATGATAGAGTGATAGATATAGAGAGTGATAGATATAGAGTGATAGATATAGAGAATGATAGAGTGATAGATATAGAGAGATTGTGATATAGAGTGATAGATAGAGAGTGACAGAGTGATAGATATAGAGAGTGATATAGTGATATAGAGTGATATAGTGATAAATATAGAGAGATAGAGTGATAGATATAGAGAGTGATAGAGTGATAGATATAGAGAGTGATATAGTGATATAGAGTGATAGATATAGCGAGTGATAGAGTGATATAGCGAGTGATAGAGGTCATATTGTTCTTACCGTCATATCCTTCTTCTTTCCGTCTTTTAGGAACTTTTCTCTCTTCTTCTTCCCTCTCAGAGCGAGATCAAACTCCTGCAGAGCCTTCGACACTGATGGAGAGAAAGAACAGTTAAAGAGGGAGAAAGGGAGGGAGAGAGAGGGCCTTCGACACTGATGGAGAGAAAGAAGAGTTAAAGAGGGAGGGAGATACGAGAGGGAGAAAGGGAGGGAGAGAGAGGGAGGGAGGGAGGGCCTTCGACACTGATGGAGAGAAAGAAGAGTTAGGGAGGGAGAGATAGAGAGGGAGAGAGAAAGGGAGCGAGGGGGAGAAAGGGAGGGAGAAAGGGAGGGAGGGAGCAAGGGGGAGAGAGAGGGAGAAAGGGAGGGAGAGCCTGTATTGTGAGCATCATTGTGTGTATTTAAGTGTACCATTGTGTGTATTTGAGTGTATCATTGTGTATTTAAGTGTACCATTGTGTGTATTTGAGTGTATCATTGTGTATTTGAGTGTATCATTATGTGTATTTAAGTGTACCATTGTGTGTATTTGAGTGTATCATTGTGTATTTGAGTGTACTTGTACTCACCGCGGCTCTGTTTCCTCTCCTGCTGAGTCTGAAACCAAACTCGCGTTGAGTCAGAAGACGAGGCGGAGCCATCGAGGCGCTTCTGGGCCACACTCAACTACACACACACACACACACACACACACACACACACACACACACACAGAAACACACACACACACACACAGAAACACACTAGTTAGCCTGACATGCTAACCTGATTTAACTGCCCGGGTATATCTGTTCATCACAGAGTTCAGAAACATTACAGAGTGGGTAAAGCTTTTAAAACTATATTAAAACTATAGTAAAACTATAAAAACTATAGTCAAACTTTTAAAACTGTAGTCAAACTATAAAAAATGTTTTAACAAGAATATAAAAACAGCTAAAATAAAAGAAGACATGTTTAAAATGCTGGAAAGAATGAGAGTAAAAGCATCTTTAAATGATGTGGAATAATTAGAGACTGTGGGAGATGTAGATGTGGATGTAGATGGGAGATGTAGATGTGGATGTAGATGGGAGATGGAGATGTAGATATAGATGGGAGATGTAGATGTGGATGTAGATGGGAGATGTAGATGGGAGATGTAGATGTAGATGGGAGATGTAGATATAGATGGGAGATGTAGATATAGATGGGAGATGTATATGGGAGATGTAGATGGGAGATGTAGATGTAGATGGGAGATGTAGATGTAGATGGGAGATGTAGATGGGAGATGTAGATGGGAGATGTAGATGGGAGATGTATATGGGAGATGTAGATGGGAGATGTAGATGTATATGGGAGATGTAGATGGGAGATGTGGATGTAGATGGGAGATGTAGATGGGAGATGTGGATGTAGATGGGAGATGTAGATGGGAGATGTGGATGTAGATGGGAGATGTGGATGTAGATGGGAGATGTGGATGTAGATGGGAGATGTGGATGTAGATGGGAGATGTAGATGGGAGATGTGGATGTAGATGGGAGATGTGGATGTAGATGGGAGATGTGGATGTAGATGGGAGATGTAGATGGGAGATGTGGATGTAGATGGGAGATGTGGATGTAGATGGGAGATGTAGATGTAGATATAGGTGTGGATGTAGATTTAGATGG